>BQNB010083821.1:0-28929 GCA_026074375.1 Tanacetum coccineum | reverse complement strand
CACTTTTTGACCCATGGCTTAAAGCTATGGCATCACTGGTGCTCTTATAATTTGCTATCTTATAAGAATTTAAAGTTATCTTGGTTAACTAATTATAATACCAAAGTTAAAATCTAAGAGCTCTAGGTATGGTAACGCCACCACCGGCGTTATGCCTAGGTGGCAGTGGTGTTGGTGGCGTTACCACACCCCACGTCTGCGTTGGCCAACGTCGTTGGGCACGGCGTCAAGCCACCAACGCGGTTTGTATTTTCTTTTTTTTCTTTTAAAAAATTGAGTGTGTGCATAGTGTGTCTGTGTGTGTGTGTTCTGGTGTGTGTTTTAAGTGTGTATGTGTGTGTTTTTGCAGAGAAAGAGATGGAGAAGAAGATGAATGTGGGTAAGATATTTGTGGTTGAAAGTGTGTCGTACCTTTTTTTTAGTTTTAATTATTTATTATATGTAATGTATAGTTTAATTTAATTAATAAAAATATTTATTTGGTTGAAAAAAGAAATTTTGGTGGGTCCCAAAAAGTGGTGTTAATGATGTTATGATTACCTGAGTTTTTTGGGTGTTGATGTAATAGTGTTAAAGCTGATGTGGCGCTGATGTGTCGATGTTAATAGTGTTATCATACCTTGTGCTCTAACAAGGACATGATCCTTTTCCTGGGAAAAAGTGGTCCTTTTAGCTTTGATTGGTAATATTAGGTGAGACAATCGCATCTCTTACTTGCGTGTGCCTTCCATAGTTCTATCCACTGACCCACATTTCCTATTTATGGAACAAATTTTGGTTTACTTCTAAACAAAATGTTTTTTTTAAATTAGTGAGTATATATTATTGCCACAACAATAAACAACACAAAGCTTTCTTAACGGAATAGACATGCCTAATCAGTTTTTAAGAAAATTCTACAAATGACACATACAAACAGACTTAAGCTTTGAATACAATCGCCAATTCAACTAGACTAAAAAAGTATGCTAGCACTCATGAAGAAACCTCTCAAGTTGACTGCATCCTTTTCATATAAACACCGTGTCCGTGCCTGTGTTCAATCCATCGAATCACATAGGCTCTTGTATCAAGGCTTCATCAAGCAAGAATAAAACTCCTGTTGCATTAAGGCTTCAACACATAGAGCGCCATTTCCAAACAAGTTGACATCACTCAAATGAGAAAAGACATTTAAGAATACATCCCACCTTAACTACATTTCCTGATCAAGTGTCTATAAGAATGATTGTTTAACGAGGTTTAATACCCGCGCTTCGCTGCGGTGAGTTTTGTATCAAACGTCTTTTATAAAGCGAAATGCAGCTAAGATACATATAAGGGTTGCCCTTTCGTTACTAAGGCAAATTCACATTTGGTAAGCATAAATACCAATACAAAAACAGGAAACAAAAAAACGTGATGCAATTCCTTTTCTTTCATTTCTACTCGAAAAAGTCATAATACATGCCTTTGCCGCACCCTCTATAGCTAATCTAATACAATATTACCTCCATCTTACGCTTCAGGTTCCATCATCTATACAACTACACAATCTGACATAAAGAATTTCTTTGCTATGATGAAGCATGCTCCAGACAACATCTCTCCACTTAAAATATAGCCAAACACATGAAGAATTAAAATATAGCCAAACTCATGAAGAATAAGGAAAAACAGTTTTACAACCTTTATAATGCTTTTGCTTTACATTTGATAGTAATGTGATTATAACTTTTTCAGCAACTTTACCAACATATGGGAAGACACAGTGAAATGAATCTGCAAGTAGTTGTTGTACTAACTATTATTACATCTCACATAAAGAGAGTGTTTGGGTAAGCTGATGCCCAACAACTCATTTACTTTCATGTAGTAGCAATCCATTGAGTTATCCTTATTAGCTTATTTGTCCCAATAAAAGTCATAGTGTCGGGAAGAATAGTATGGCAGAGAGCCAGCTACAGGTATACAGTTAAAAAATGAGAGAAGTTTCTAATATCCAATAATTAAAAAGAACATACTTACATATGCTGCTCAGATGCGCATGGAAATGTTCACGCTGAACAAAGAATAACTCCTGTAAGGGACTCAAGCAAACATCCTCTCACGAATCTCTAATTTATCCGCACTCCCATTTTTCGAACTGTAACACAGTAGAACATTTCAGTAAAAAACTAAAATAATAGTGCCAAAAGTTAGACAAATAGACCATGTCAAGATATCTGACAAAGAATTTGGGCCAAACAGCTTGTAAGTAGCCCATAATTAGTTTTTGAAATGCATAACCTACTAATCATTTTTACTTCAAAATTGTTGAACTGGGTCGAATAGGTCACAAACAGTTTAACAGCATAACTTTTTATCATGTATCTGTTATTTGACTTGTAACAACACCACCAAGGACATATTGTAGCATATGGATTCTCTCTAAATCATTTTTAATGTATAGCAAACTACAACAGATGTGTTAACAATTCACTATATAATTACGATTCTAACATATTTGTTGCATATATGGATTCTCTCTCATTTTTAATGTATACAAACTACTAAAATGTTGTTATATATTAACTATATAATTACGACTAACATATTTTTTGCATTCGCGTTTAATACAGATATCATAAGTTAATATTTTGAACAATACTGTGTGCATAGTGGAATGGATCTTACCTAAAATCCGAGCTCAATACAATATCATCATCACCCAAGAGTTGGTCAGTGTTCTGGTCTGGTGTTTTCTCACTTGGGATAATATTATGTTTCTTATTGCTCCTAAAATCAGAGAGTTAAATTAGCTCCAAGTATGAGAATGCCTCAACATGTAGTCATCTTTAAACTCAACTGATACTAAAGGACAAACCGACAACCCTATCAAAACGTGTGATATTTTTTATACATCATATGTGTTTCACTCACAATTAGCATATCAGTTATCTATTTAATTTCAGAAAAAAATTATGTGCGAGAAAGATGGATGTTACCTAAACATGTAGTCATCTTTAAACTCAGTTGATACTAAAGGACAAACCGACAACCCTATCAAAACGCGTGATGTTTTTATACATCATATGTGTTTCACTCACATTTAGCATATCAGTTATCTATTTAATTTCAGAAAAAAATTATGTGCGAGAAAGATGGATGTTACCTAAAAGTTTAGGTAAGTACACGTTGTAAGATCATGAACTCATGAATTCAGTTATGCCATAAGCTAATTTCCAAACACTAATGATGTCCAGTGGTCCAAAGTGCACTGCCATCTGTTTGTTGTTTGACAGCTAAACCCCGAAAGTTGATGTGCTGCATTTATCTGAAGTATTTGGTCAAAATGTTGCATATCCCGTACCTCCATGTTGGATTGTATAGCACACCCCTAAAAAAAGAAAGAATGTGAGATGTTAATAATTGAGTAGGGCTTATCTGTTGGACTATTTAAGTTAAGGTAGGCGATAAGTTTAGGCAGCATACTTGTCAGTTGAGCAATATACAGCTAAACGCAGTTGGTTCTGGGTGTGGGACATTTCTTGCGGTCCATCTACCATAAACTCTCACTTCTATGACTTTATTGGTGTCCGTCGGTTTCAGGTCTCCAACAGTAACAGTTTTTGACGTTGTCACTTTCGTTTTTCTGGTGTAGATCAAGGAATTTATGATAACAAATAATAAAGGCACATATTTATAAAAAAAAATTAATATGGTTGCAGCCCAACAATATGGTTTTGTATAATCGGTCACTAATAGCTAACCACAATCTAACTACAGTTTCTTTTGTACACTATAATTACAAACTAAATATTTAGTACAGTTCACGTTTCTCATCAACTTTACGCATTTAGCATCTAAATATGTTAGTTTTAATGTTATTACTGTCAAAAAGGTAACTTAATGACATACAGCGGTACTAACCCACAGCCGGTTCCACCGTGACGCTCAAACACCGTCCGGTTAACACCTTTGTTTTTCGCATTCTGTTGATGTCTTTGTCACAGCATCATGAATCCTTTTTTCCTGCTCTTCACGAACAAAACGTAACTGCAGCTTACACTCCTTCAAAGATGCATCAACACCATGTAATCTTTCCTCATCCGCTAATCGCTGTTGCGTAGCCTTTTCTAGTTCTTGTTGTAATGTTAACACCTTCGTTTCGGATTTTTCCCACCCTATATATTTTAATCAGAATAAACGAATTACAACCGCACTCATAGACTCATAAACGTAATTGTATAAACAACGCTATAAACAAATTTAGAAAAGTCCTTGAATGGATTCTCGGCTAATGTCAGTCTGCTTCTTTGCGATCTCATCTTTAGCATTAATTTCAGCAAGTGCGGCCGAAAGTTTTTCATCAGAAATTTTCAAATTCCTTTGCAGTTCCATTTTATTAGGCAAATTTGCCTGATACTATACATCCAAAATTTCTTCTTTTCGAGGTCTTTTTCCATGCTCCTTTGTTGCTCTACGAAGGCAATGGGGACGAACTGTATTGCCAAAATAGTGGGTAGGGTACCCCATGGGACGGGGTTCCGTAGGTAGGTTGCTTGTCCTTCGGGGAGAGCAGCCCATTCTTGTGCTTTAACCCAATTGCCCAAACCTAAAGCTTCAGGTAGCAAGATCCCTGGCTGCAAATTTGTACCATGTTAGTACCCCAATTATATATGTTACATTATGAAATATTAAATGTAATGGTCTGCTGCGAAGCGCGGGGTTTTACGTTTGGGTAAAATAAAGACGCTATTGCCGTAAATTTTAAAGAATCGATGTGGCGTGTTTCATAACTTTCTATTTGATATCATGATACGTTCACAAATATTTATGCAATGCACATTGAATTTATTAGAATAATACAGTAGACCTCAAAAGTTAAAAAATGACAACACGTGATTAATATTTACTTACAATGTTATAAAATCCTACAGTTTCTATCCATTCATCCAAAACACGTCTTCTAACATTTTGGGCATAGGACTCAAGTTGACCACGTGTGCCATCATAAGATGTAGAGTCTGCGCGAGGTGCTTGGACTGATGTTTAAGCCTGTGTAAGCTGATTATGGCATCCTGACATTAACTCCTAGCTTCCACACCCTGGAGAGTTCCATCTGGATTCGCCAATGGAACATCTCAAGCCTGTCAAGTTTGCATTAAATGGTGTTAGTACTGTTTTGTAGAACCAAAAGCTATTTGCATAATAGTAATAGGTAGCTACTTTTTACAAAAGACTTAAACGATATCTAATTTTGGTGCCTTAATTTATTGCAGAGCTCTACAACCATATATACCTGCATATACATGACTTTCTGTGGTTGAAGTCCGCTATTGTGAAAGTAAAAGTACTTATCAGCTTGTCTAAATGGAGCACCAAACTTAGGGTAGTCATAAAACTTAATAAGCTTATCATGAAGCCTTTCCCCCGTCTCACACTTCTTAAGCACAGATTCAGTCAATTCCACTTGCTTTTTCACAAATTATTTTACCTCTTCTGAGTCTGGATCCTCAAGCCTAAAAGTGAATATTCCAGGGTATATGTTCAGTTTTTCTGGGTTTAAAGCGTTAAATCGTATCAGATTCTAAGAAAAAAAATAACGAATATATGGTATTTTCCCTCTAAGTGATATGAAACAAAACCTGTGAGAGAAGCGTTGCTAACCGTGGATTCTCATCTTTTTTTTGCCCGGGTTTCTCTTTCTTGTTCTCGTCGTTTTGCTTCAGATGATTGACATTCTATCAAAGCTATAGAATGTCAGAAACCATTGATTTTTTCCATTTCTTCTGCCCATTTTTGTCTATCTTCTAATTGTTTGGCACTTTCTTGTTCTACAAAGACTGAAATAAGCTTTTCTAAGTCTAGTTTCGATTATAAGACTGAAGAAAATTATTCGATGCAAATAGATGTTTGTACATGTAGCCGATATATATTTAATTACAAAAAAAGCTAAACAAAAAGAAAGCTTACCAATTGCAGCAACAACAGTCAAGTATATCACCATGGGAGTTGACGTTAATAGTGAGATGTTCGAGTTCGGCTCCATTGGCCTATGCAGCCTCGACACACTGGGCCGCAACCAAGGTGGCAGCTGAGGAATAGAGATGAAGATAAGACAAACTTATCACTAAAGTAATTTGAGTACTGTAACCATGATCTCAGTTTGAAGTGTGATTTTTGTAATGTTACTTATTAACTGAAATCAAACTTCACACATAAATTACAAAAAATGTGGTTGGCCCACTGGGTCACCAAAAAAGGTTCGGGTCTTTCTAAATCTTTGCAACATTTTTTAATGTAATAAGTTACATTAGAAGAAAAGAAACGCTGTAAGTATTCCAAATGGAAGAACACGTCGATTTTTTAGATCAAAGTCTTGGATTTTCACGTTTACATCTTTTAAAGAACCTTTATATAAAGAACTATATAAGTGTTAGCATTTAAGGACCGCCTTTAAAGAATAAAAAACCAAAAGAAAAAGAGAGCAATATCAAAGGTTCACAAAATTTAAACACTTCAAGGCGGTTCACAAAATTTAAAATAATTGCAGCTATCTCTATAGACTATAGTGGCTTTACCACCATTGAGGAAATCAGTGAAGCAAAGATATTATGTGAATCACAGATATCGCGCATTAAACTGCATATTTAGTTTAGACCCTTTCAAAGCAACAACTTCCAACAAACAACAGTGGCCCTAGGCAATGGTAAAAGCAACAACTCTAAACAATCAAATCACAAACACAAAAAACCAATCTTAAAACAGCACATCCAGAATCTTATTTCAGATTCTATATGCACCAAGGCTGCTTTACAATACATGTCGCTCAATGCTCAATTTCCTATAAATTGCCAAGAGAAACGCGGCATCAAAATTTCCATTTTTTTGTAATCTACTTTTTTTCCAGAAAAGTTTTGCTCAAATCATATCACTCAATCGTTCAATCTTTTTCAAATACTATGCTTCTTTTTATAATGAGCATAACCTCATGCAGAAAATCATACATTAAAAAGTCCTATGAATATTCATTCATATAATATTAATATCAACAAATCCTTAAAGAAAGACAAATATATATACTTTAGACAGACTACACAGTTGCATAAAATTTATTGAAACTTACTTGCAAGTACTTTAGAGACACTCGTTTGTTCCTTGAACGACCTGCATACACACATTACAGTGAAAAGATTGTTCAGAATCCTAATCACATAAAAAATAGAAGGGAGAGCACGAACCCGCATATGTGTTCTCAAGACAAACTACTATAAGTTTCTAGACTAATAACTATACACAGTATAAGTTTCAACAATATTTATATTCACACACAAACTAATCTATCCCTAAAGGTCAAACCATTGTATGTATTTTTATTCTAACAAAGCAGGTCGATCATTTCACATAAGACAAATTACCACAATGATCAAAAGGGTCGTCAAACGTATGTTTGTACTACTTCTTATGATTAATAGAACAACAAAAAATACAATTTAGGAACTACGTTATAAGCGCAAGCCGATAAGGGAAAAATTAGGCTAATTGACTTATCAAGTTTTCAATAAGCTCATAAGTCCATCAAATAAGCTTTCGACAAAGACCCCCTAAATTCAATAACGCCGTCTCAAAAATCATATGTTCAACAATGGCCAGAAAATGCTGAGCACGTCCATTTAATCTTAAACAACAATGATACAAAGTCCAATAAAAAACATAAACAACCACGCAAATACATAAAGCTTACAAATTTGTATAAAAAACTTACGACAAACTCATGTCAAGACTTTCATCAAACACTTGGCAACCCACCTCCCGATTCACCTATCTCGACTTGCGTTGCACCAATATCATCAGCATTTTATTGAATCGGAAATGTCGTTCCATCACATACTTTCTAAGCTGATTATCTGCCTGAAAATAAGCAATTTAGATGATAAACAAAAAATAAAAGCAATCCCAAACACCCTCTTGGCCTAGAATCTAATTACAATCATAAGCAGAAAATGTAAAAAATCCCGAACCATAGATCTGTAGGTATTAACAAATTTTAAAAATTAATTACACTATAATTATTGGATACAAATTAGGGTAAAACTAAATATTAAAAAAAACACCCAAACCATGATGTTTTCATACCTGGGTATCACGATACATGCACTTGAAGATATTTCTATTCTTCCAATCTTGAATCGATTGTTTAGGTGTTTTGATAATGGAACGGCAGTTATTTCTAGAGAAAGAAATAATCTGTGTGTTTTTAGAGAGAAAGAGGTGTGAAGAGGAGGGAGAAAAGTAGATGGAAGTGGAGGAGATGGCCACGTAAGATATACGTGTTTTGTTCACATCGGACCTTATTAATCAAAAGCAATCGGGTCGGGCGAGTTTTTAGCGGGTGCATTAAATAAGTCTCGGGGGGATAATCTTGATGGTTAAATATATTGTATAATTTGGCTAGTTTGCCTATATTAAAAAATATAATCATCTATATATAGTATATATATATATATATAATATTATATATATAATATATATAATATATATATAAATATAATATACAAAATACTTTGATACGAATCAAAAAATTTGGCGTCGCCGCCGAGGAATCCGTGGTACGATTATCAAGTTTACGTTTGAAGATTAGTGATTTGAAGACCCTTCTCCGTGAAGTTATTGTTTTTATTTGTGAATATATAAAATATAAAAATACAAAAATATTTTATTTTCTCATTTTATTTGTGGATTTATTCTCTATTATAATAAACAATAAAAATAATCACAAATACTTTTCCTAAAGTATTTAAAATACCAAAAAAAATATATATACAACAAAAGAAACTGTGATGTCAATTGTCAAATCGGCTCACCTTTAGATTACAAACTATAAGAGAGGTATAAGGAGGGTTGATCCGACTGAAGCTTCGAGCCTGAAAGGAGAAGGTTTTTTAAAACAGCTAGATTCGCGTTAGGCCGCTCCTCCGCTTCTTTGTGCATTATCTAGAGAGCTACCGTGCACCTTTGATTTTTTTTTTTTTTGGAACGGCAATTTGTGGCTACATGGCCCCTAGCCCAGAAGGCGTAGCGAGCCCATACAATCAGGTTGGGTCCAGCCCAGAGATGCAATGCACCCTCCCTTTACTTCTCGCGAGGGAAACCCCTATCGCCCTAGACAAGACTCGAACATGAGACCTTGCCTCGGTCCCAAAAATATTTTTCTTGTTTAAAATACATAAAAAATCAAAAATACTCTTCTTAATTCATATGTTGGTTTTAATTCTAAAATGTCGTCAATCAAACAACTTAGTTTGTTTCAGCGCGGAAATCCATTAGATGATCTACCTTGACGAATATGTACAAAAGCGAGGCGGTGTGTAAATTAATAAAAGATTGGGTACCTATATGTTATGTAAGAAATAGTTCTGAAACTAAAAATTCATTCACTTATGAACCAACTCTGTAATCGTTACAATAATCTTCAAACTATAACACCCCACCACCACAGGCCCCAGACATGACGCTATGTGAGTTATGTGGAAACCGATACATCACTCACGATATTGATTGTCAACACATTCCTCCCCGCTTGCTATGAGACCAGAAACCGTGCTACGAATCAAACCTAGTGATAATTTTTACCCACCAAAATTCACCATAGATACCCACTTACAATATCTTTGTTGAAAAAACTGTAGGGCCTCATGAGACTTTTCAAGTGTCAACCGATAATCAAAATTACAATGAACCCTAACCCTTGCTAAAATTCTAATCTCATTCCAGTTTTGACCAATTCTAACCCCTGCAGTATTCCGTCATTCATCAACCCCCTCAAGAAACGAGTACGGAAATGTTGCAAGCTAGAGAAAATCTAATGGAAGCTATACAAGCCTTTTTAAAGAAGTATGATCAAATACCTCCTAAAGAAAAGAGTATGGCTTTATTGCTTAGCATGAGGAGAGATTCTTTAAAAATAAAGCAAGCTTTGGAAGAAGATCAAAGAATCAACCAGAGAATATCCAAGAATGGCGCCTTAAACATATTAATGATTTGTAAAATTCTTAATGAATTCAACTAAAACCAAGAAGAGCAGGCAGCTAAAGTTTTGTTTTCTCATATTGGAAGCCTCTTATTTCTATGATGCAATGTGTGACGATGAAACAGGAAAGTTTCTATTCCTTAATGAGAGATATTATTTCAAAACGATCTTCTGTCAGTTGCAATCGCACCCGACTTACCATAACCTGACTCTCCTCATAATGAGTGATGAGCCATCTTAACACTATTCCATAAAAAAAAACGGAATCGACGAAGAAAATAATCTAGGTGTTAGAGGACCTTAACCTAACCCCCATTAGTCCGAGGAATTTATTTGATAATGAAATGGAGTGTGATGTGCCCGTTTGTGATGATTCTTCTCCTAATTTTATGACTTTCTTAAATCCTCTCTTTGATTCTAACGACGATTTTACCACTAGTGACGACGAGTCATTTTCTGAGGAGGACGTTCCGAAGGAAAATTTCAAAATTTATTCAAACCCTCTTTTTGAATTTGATGAAGAAATCATTTCTAGTAAGGTAAATCCGCTGTATAATGAGATCGATTTAATTCACAAGTAAATGATAATGATCACTTTAATGCTGAGTCTGATCTTATAGAATCTTTGCTTAATCGAGATACTTCGATGGTTTCTTCTCCTAAGATTAACTTTCTTCTCGAGGATTTCTCCAGTGAACTCGCTCATATCGATTTGATTCCACCGGGAATTGATGAATCCGACTTTGATGTAGAGGAAGATATGTCTTGTTTGCAGATTGTTATATGAAAATTCACCCTGCAACCTCCGGAAGAACTTAAATCTGAAATGTTTTGATGCATAAAATCTGAGTCTTATCCCCATCTCCTGTCCCCGTTGAGGATAGTGACTCTCTTATGGAGGAGATCGATATATTTCTTGCTCCGGATGACTCGATACCACCGGGTATTGCGAATGACGACTACGACTCAGAAGGGGATATTCTTTTTCTTGAAGAATTAGTTACCAATGATTCCCTTTCACTTCCTGAAAATGAGTCATTTCACTTTGATCATTATTATGTTCCATCATCTCCTCGTCCTCCTGAGAAACCACCGGATGATGATGGAATTTACTTTGATATTGAGCCCGATATGGGAGTTTTGACTGCTAAAGTTTTCAATCCTGGTATTCTGGCTTCAAAAGAGGAGAAACCTCCTCACTTCTTATCTCATCGGGGCTTTAAAGCTTTCCAGATCATTTATGATTTTTCTGAAAGCCTGATGATGATCTATGGAGAGGACATTCCTATCTTGGATGTTCCGTTTCTCCATTTCTATCCTCCTTGACCAGCTCAAGTATGGGGGATCGAGTCAGGCTTAAGACTCAGTTAACAAAAATAAGCGCTTCGTGGGTGGCAACCCATGCTTATCCTTTTAGTTTTATTTCTAATAAGTGTGACGTGAGGAGGCTCACCTCTTCCATTTCTCGTGTTTGGTGGCTTGTGTTTTTTGTCCAGGATTGCCCCTTATTAATTAATAACGCTCGTGCTCATGGTTTGTCCCTTACCGTATCAACGAAATCGAGCTTCGAATCCTTAGCTTGCATCTATTTGGGAATCTGATATCATATACCTTATGCGAACTAACCGTATCTTTAGCATACTTTAATAACGTCTTAGTACAATGCATTTTTGATATATTTTGGTCATTTTAGGCTCATTTTTATAGGTAAAAGGTATGTGTAATTAAGCACATACCAAAATCCTCCATACTAAGATATTGTCGTGTCCTCACGCAATGCTATAAGTAAACACTTTAGAAGACTAAGAGTCTCAATCCCCCTCGACTAATTACCTCAAAAAGTAGCAAAGTGTTCATCAAGGAGAATTAAAGAATTATTAGTTTTGAAAAGCCCCGTCTTGACCATTTTTAAAATATTTACACTAAGTACCACACATATTTTTTTATATTTTTCCTTTTTCTCATTTTTTATACTTTTCTTTTTAGCAACAAACTAGAATGTTCGGACCTTCATTATTTTCATAATTTTTAGGGTCATGGAATAAGAAACACTTCAATCCTAAAATGCCCAAAAAGAATAAATTCATCGTTCCTGATTTTTTACTTGTCCCAAACCAAACTTAAAAACGAAATCACCATTAAATATAAGTTAAGATGCTCACACTACTCATACTTGTAACTTGTGAAACTTTTCGCTCCCGACAATTATTATATATTATGTGAGTGTGCTTATTTGGAATTTCAACCATAGATCAACCTTTTTAAGAAAATTGCAATATTTTTATGCTTCACATTTCACCCAAGAATTATGACTTTGAAGGCGAGATTATTCCATGTAGCGACTTTCTTCTCGGCACATCCTAGCCGAGACCGGCTTAGGTGACCAGGCTTTTGACACCCCACAGAGAATAGTATCGGAACTCACGGACCTTCGGTTTCAAAAACTCTTAGGCTTCTCGTTAAATAAACAATTCATTTAGAAAAACCACAACTTAAAGTGAAATAGTCTTAGATCAAAAGCATAATTTAAATTTAAGAAAAAGAGATTTTCCCTATATTTATTAAATCACATATATTACACTTAATATAATTATACATCCTTTAAACGAAGGAAATCCTGATCCTTTTTGAAGGCTCTTTTGAAGATTGGCACATTGGTTGTGAGCCGGCAATAGGCAGTATACTTTTATCAGCCAACAGTTTTTATTATTATTAGTATTATTATTATTACCTCATTTTTTTTACATTTTATATTACCACGATATAAAGAAAATTTCTTTTTAGAAAATTTAAGTATAAATTTGAACTAAGACTAAATAAATTATTGTTATCGACTACATTAAAAAATCGTTGATTTAAGTTTACTTTTTGAAAATAACACTTATTATTAGTCAGGTTAGGAGCTTATAGGAGAAAAAGCCACAAACTACACTTATGAGCTCTTAACATTTCCAACTAATCTTTGTTTAGCATCTAACTCATAATTAACTCTATCATTTCTCGTTCTTCGCTAATTTAAAATCTTTAATAAAAAGATCCGCTAATGCTTAGTCAAATAAGCTAGCTTAGACAAGTTTATAAAGGTTAAGGGAGAAAGCAAGGATAGCTCAACACTCTCTACTACGATTAAAAATAATTTCTTATTCTACCCAGCAGAAAGTCAACATTGAGACAAAACACTTAATTTATTTTTTGAAATTTTTAAAATTTATCATATTTTAGTATATTTGGTGGTAAAAACGAAATTACGTGAAAATAACGACTGCATGCATAATCAAATCGATAGATCCCCCCCCCCATACTAGAACATGAAAATTGTCCACAATGTATTTTTAAGAAAGGGTCTCACGTTAAATCTAAAGCGCGTTTTAATAAGTATGCTCAAAGATAAATGTTAGTCGATAAGATTTAGGATATTGGATTCCCATAATCATGCTAAAGATTGAAGCTCGAGTAAACGAGGGACAAAACCACGAGCACGAGAGTCTTCATAATCCGGGGCAATCCTGGACATACAACACAAACCACGAAAACATGAGAAAGGAAGAGGCGAACCTCCTCACGACACACTTATTCATTACTACTACTATAATTATATTAGGATAAGCATGGGTTGCCTCTCATGAAGAGCTTGTTTATTAATGAGTTACTAAGTGGTATGTGCTTAAATACAAATACCTTTATCTCATTAAAACGAGCTTAAATAACTAAAAACGGACATAAAATGCTAAATATATGCTTGTTTTGTGTTGCTTACTGTGCAGGTAACGGATATTCATAAAAAGACAAAAACAAGGCAAAAACCAGACAAAACCGAGCACGGGATTGGAAAGAGCGTGGAAAACCGAAGCCAAAGGCGCATGCATCTTAGTGGGCCAACCCAACCCAAGTTAATGGACCGGATTAGCCCATTAACACACAAGACTTAAGCTTACATAACAAATAAACCGTTAAAAAACCCAAAACCAATTCCTTACCCAAACCGGCCATAAACAAGCCCAAGTCCAAAGCCTTAACAGCCCGTTTCCTTTAAACCATACACCTTTTTACACCGTTAGTCCTTATGGACTAACACCGCCAGTCCCTGCACCCTTACACCGTTAGTCCCCAAGACCCTAACACCGCGTTAACATCTTTAACCCCAATTATGAAAGAATAATAAAATAATAACAATTTGGCGTGAAGGCCTCAAAGCCAAGCCAAATCCACCCCAAAGTACCACACAATGGGGCAAGATTACACGTCCTGGAATTAAGGGAAGTCAAATGTACGGGTTTAATATTGATTGACGACAATAATAGCTTTCCATAAGCTATTATGGAATGATTGAAGGAAGTTAAGGGCCAAGATCATGATTGAGGACTGATTGAAGAATGATTTGATTGAATGACCCCCCTTTGAGAAGCCTAGACGCACCTCACACCCCCTATAAAAGGGAGAAAAATGTCACACAGAAGGATATCTAGCTTAGGAGTAGCTTATTGTTTATTTACATTTTTTAAAGTTTTCTGTCTTTTAAATATTGTCAATTTACTTTCTAAGCATTGTACCAAAAACGGAACAAGTGAGTTGATATGATGTTCCTAATTTTCCATTTTAACAAGCTTATTTCAGTCACTGCATTATTTAATTCTTATGACTGACCTTATTAAATGCTTAATTTATTATTGCATAATCAATTTTTTTAAATGCTTATCATGTTTAATTGTCTTAATTTTTATGTCCCTTTGGTTTGGATTTTCAATTTAAACTGCTTAATTTTGCCTTAAAACTGCTTATTTGTGTTTTCATGTTTTAAGAATTTTCTAAGTCTATCTTAGCTTAAAATGGATTTTAGGATTTTTAAAGGGGTGTTTGGCTAAGCAGTATTAACCATGTGTTAATACTGCTATTGCACACTTTTGTTCTTTTTCCACTTTTGATTCATCATATTTTAGTCTTAATTCAAGTTTTAAGAAGTGTTTATTCAGATTTGAAAAGTTTTGAAGTTTGCTTTATAAAATTTCCATGTCTGCTAGAATTTTGAGCATTAAAACTGTTGGAATGAAGGATTGTTATAAAAAGCTTTTGATGGGTGTTTTTGAGTGTCAAACTGAGTTCATTCACATCATTTGAATCTTGTTTATATGGTCTAATACTGTTCCATTGCTTGTGCAAGTTTTTGCCAAATCAGTTAAAGTATGCAAATGGTTTAAGGTTTTAAAGGCAGTTTTGATCTTCAAATTTAGGATAGTATAAGTTTGCTTTAGGTTCTGATTTTCATAGCATTAGTTCATTAGGTATAGAGCTTAATCTGTTTCAGCTTATATTAGATTTTAGTAATCATTTGCTTATCTGAATTTAGGGCTGCAAAAGCCAGCTTAATTTTGTTAAAAACTTGAAAAAACCAAAAACATGAAATCTGTCTGAACTGTCATTTTCAAGTAGTTTTTTTAGCTTAATAGTGTTCCAAAATGTTTATTTCTGGCTTATTTTAGTTCTTTATAGTTCAAGCTTTATTGGTTTTGAAGTTTTAGACATCAGCTTTTAGCTTAAGTAGCTTAAATTTGAGCTTAAAACTGCCTGCTCATTCTGTTTTGTTAGCAGCTTTGAAAAGCTTATCTGATTTCTAAGCTTCTAGCTTGTTTAGAAATGCTTAATTTGAGTTTGGATTTGCTTATTAAGTGTGTTTTAAGGTTCTAGTAGCTTATTAGTTTAAGTTTCAGCTTATAGAAGCTTGTTGCCAAAATCAGTTTAGGACTCAAAAGCCTTTTAAGCTTTTGAGACTTTCTGTGATTTTCAGAAGCTCTCTTCTAGCTTAATTTGTGTTTTCAGAAAAATTGTTTTTGCAAAAAGTGCTTAATTTTAGCTTAAGTTTAGTTTTAAAAAAATAAAATAAAAAATAAAAATGTTAGGCCGTATAGGGAAGTCTCAGGTTTTGAACCCGAGACTTCTACCTTAACAGCCTAACACATTACCATCTGCGCCCTTGGGACTTTTACATTAATCCTTCCAACCATTTTTCTTTTAAGCCATTTTTGCAAAAATTAAGCTATCAGCCCTTTAGGGCTTATTTCCAGCTTATTAAGATAAGCTGTTTATCCCATTTTATTTTTCTTAGGTTTAAAATAGTTCAAAGTATTTTTCGTAATTTTTTAGATTTTTATAAAATAGTTTAATACTTTTAATAATACTTTTAGATTAAAACTATTTTTAATTCATAATAAATAAAATAAAAGTTAAAAAAAATATAATTCTTTTTTTCTAAAATTATTTTTAATCATTTAGGACTTTTAGAAATTAAATTTGCATTTCTAGGGTTAAAATTTGATAATTTAGGGTTTTAGATGCGTTTTTAGATTCCCATTAACGTTTTCGTGCTTAATTCGTAATTCCTTATTTGTTGCTTGCCTTTGCTTGTTTTTGCATTATATTTATAGAAATAGAAACCAAATCAAAATTTGATATATTCAATCACGTGATCACGAACTTAAACGAGATTCTCCATTCACGGCTTCGTCGAGGAAAAACGACCCGGGTCCGATTCGAACTTTGTGGTTTCAAAGGAAAAATCGATACTTCCGGAAATATTTTTTGTTTGTGAATTGGTTTTATTACCTTTGGATTTTAAGATAATTTGGCTAGTTCGCCTATATTATATATATACTTTGATACGAATCAAAATTTTGGCGCCGTTGCCGGGGTTTTCGTGTTACGGTTATCAAGTTTACGTTTGAAGATTAGTGATTTGAAGACCCTTCCCCGTGAAGTTATTGTTTTTATTTGTGAATATATAAAATATAAAAATACAAAAATATTTTATTTTCTCATTTTATTTGTGGATTTATTCTCTATTATAATAAACAATAAAAATAATCACAAATACTTTTCCTAAAGTATTTAAAATACCAAAAAAATTAAATATACAACAAAAGAAACCGTGATGTCAATTGTCAAATCGGCTCACCTTTAGATTACAAACTATAAGAGAGGTATAAGGAGGGTTGATCCGACGAACTTCGACCTGAAAGGAGAAGGTTTTTAAAACGCTTCGCGTTTAGCCGCTCCTCCGCTTCTTTGTGCATTATCTAGAGAGCTACCGTGCACCTTTGATTTTTTTTTTTTTTGGAACGGCAATTTGTGGCTACATGGCCCCTAGCCCAGAAGGCGTAGCGAGCCCATACAATCAGGTTGGGTCCAGCCCAGAATGCAATGGCACCCTTCCCTTTACACACGCGAGAGGAAACCCCTATCGCCCTAGACAAGACTCGAACATGAGACCTTGCCTCGGTCCCAAAAATATTTTTCTTGTTTAAAATACATAAAAAATCAAAAATACTCTTCTTAATTTCATTGGTTTAATTCTAATGTCGTCATTCAAACAACGTAGTTGTTTCAGCTGCGGAAATCCTTTAGATGATCTACCTTGTCGATATTGTACTTGCGAGCGGTGTGGATATTATAATAGAGGGGGTACCTTGTTTAGGATGTAATTCGGAAACTAAAAATTCATTCACTTATGAACCAACTCTGTATTCTTACAATGATTCTTCAAACTTTATCAACCCACCACCACAGCCCCAGACATACGCTTGTGAGTTATGTGGAAACGATCATCACTACGATTTTGATTGTCTACCACGATTCCCGCTTGTCTATGAGCCGGAACCGTGCTACAATCAAAACTCTAGTGATAATTTTTACCCACAAAATTCACAGAGTTACCCACAACAATATCTTTGTTGTAAAAACTGTAGGGGTCCTCATGAGACTTTTCAGTGTCAACCGATGAATCAAAATTACTATGAACCTAACCCTTGCTATAATTCTAATTCTTCCAGTTTTGACCAATTCCAACCCCCGCAGTATTCCGTCGTTCATCAACCCCCTCAAGAAACGAGTACGGAAATGTTGCAAGCTAGAGAAAATCTAATGGAAGCTATACAAGCCTTTTTAAAGAAGTATGATCAAATACCTCCTAAAGAAAAGAGTATGGCTTTATTGCTAGCTGAGGAGAGATTTCTTAAAATTAAGCAAGCTTTGGAAGAAGAGCAGAATCAACCAGAGAATATACAAGAATTGCTACTTAAACTTATTAATGATTTGTAAATTCTTAATGGAATTCAACTAAAACAAGAAGAGCAGGCAGCTAAAGTTAGTTCTCAATATTGGAAGCCTCCTATTTTCTATGATGACAATGATGACGATGACGAGGAAAGTTCTATTCCTTTGAGAGATATTATTTCTGAACTTCCTCTGTCAGTTGCAATCGCACCCGACTTACCGATTACGGACTCTCTCATAATGGAGGATGAGCATCTTAACACTATTCCAGAAACGGAATCGGACGAAGAAAATAAGTCTAGTGTTAAGGACCTTAACCTAACCCCAAGTGAGTCCGAGGATTTATTTGATAATGAAAGTGAGTGTGATGTGCCCGTTTGTGATGATTCTTCTCCTAATTTTATGACTTTCTTAAATCCTCTCTTTGATTCTAACAATGATTTTACCACTAGTGACGACGAGTCATTTTCTGAGGAAGACGTTCCGAAGGAAAATTTCAAAATTTATTCAAACCCTCTTTTTGAATTTGATGAAGAAATCATTTCTAGTAAGGTAAATCCGCTGTATAATGAGATCGATTTAATTCACAAGTAAATGATAATGATCACTTTAATGCTGAGTCTGATCTTATAGAATCTTTGCTTAATCGAGATACTTCGATGGTTTCTTCTCCTAAGTTTAACTTTCTTCTCGAGGATTTCTCCAGTGAACTCGCTCATATCGATTTGATTCCACCGGGAATTGATGAATCCGACTTTGATGTAGAGGAAGATATTCGTCTTGTTGAGAAATTGTTATATGATAATTCATCTCCTCAACCTCCGGAAGAACTTAATTCTGAAATTTTTGATGCTATAATCGAGTCTTTCTCCCCATCTCCTATCCCCGTTGAGGATAGTGACTCTCTTATGGAGGAGATCGATATATTTCTTGCTCCGGATGACTCGATACCACCGGGTATTGAGAATGACGACTATGACTCAGAAGGGGATATTCTTTTTCTTGAAGAATTGCTTACCAATGATTCCCTTTCACTTCCTGAAAATGAGTCATTTCACTTTGATCGTTATTATGTTCCATCATCCCCTCGTCCTCCTGAGAAACCACCGGATGATGATGGAATTTACTTTGATATTGAGCCCGATATGGGAGTTTTGACTGCTAAAGTTTTCAATCCTGGTATTCTTGCTTCAAAAGAGGAGAAATCTCCTCACTTCTTATCTCATCGGGGCTTTAAAGCTTTCCAGATCATTTATGATTTTTCTGAAAGCCCGATGATGATCTATGGAGAGGACATTCCTATCTTGGATGTTCCGTTTCTCCATTTCTATCCTCCTTGACCAGCTCAAGTATGGGGGATCGAGTCAGGCTCAAGACTCAGTTAACAAAAATAAGCGCTTCGTGGGTGGCAACCCATGCTTATCCTTTTAGTTTTATTTCTAATAAGTGTGACGTGAGGAGGCTCACCTCTTCCATTTCTCGTGTTTGGTGGCTTGTGTTTTTTGTCCAGGATTGCCCCGGATTATGAAGACTCTCGTGCTCATGGTTTTGTCCTTCGTTCACTCGAGCTTCGATCCTTAGCTTGCTTCTATTTGGGAATCTGATATCATAGATCTTATCGACTAACGTTTATCTTTTAGCATACTTAATAAACGGCTTTAGATTTACGTAGAGACCCTTCTTAAAACATTGAGGACAATGTTTAGTTCTAGTATGGGGGGAATCTTTTGATTTGATCGTACCTGCAGTCGTTGTTTTCACGTAATCCCGTTTTTACCACCAAAATACCAAAAAAATGAAAAAAAATGAAAAAATAAAATAAGTGTTTTGTCACCATGTTTGACTTTCCTGCTGGGTAGAATAAGAATAAATTTTGACTCGATCGAGCGTGTTGAGCTCTTAGCTTTGTCCCTTAACCTTTATAAACTTTAGCTTTTGCTAGTCTTTTATACAAGAAGCTTTAAAATGCAAATTCTAGCTTAATCAAGCCAAGATTTTGCAAGTTTCCATAATTTACTTTAAATATGCAAAGCTAGTTTATTTGACTAAGCATTCACAGATCTTTTTATTAAAGATTTTAAATTTGCGAATAACGAGAAATGATAGAGTTAAATATAAGTTTGATGCTAAACACGGATTAGTTGGATATCTTACAAGCTCATAAGTGTAATTTGTGGATTTTCCTCCCATAAGCTTTTAAAATGACTAATAATACGTGCTCTTTTCGAAATTAGACAAGTTAGGATTTTATCATCCTTAAAATTCCACTTAAAATCACCATTTTCTAAAAAATTAAGCTCTTCTAATATTGCTAAATTCAGTCTTAGTTCAAATTTATATTTGAATTTTCTAAAAAGAAATTTTTCTATACCATGGTAATATAAATGTTGAAATAAAAAAAGTAGAAATAAATACTCTGTCAGATTACTGGATCTTGCCGGCTCACAACCGATGTTTCAGTCTTCATATAAGGCAGGGGCCGACACCGAAATAAGACCACTACCTCTTGCCGGCTCACAACCGATGTGGTAGTCGTTTAAAGGGTGGAGGTAATATATTATGATTACAGCAAAAATATAAAAATAAAATAATTGTTGTTGAATAAAAATAGTTAAAATCTCTTTTTCTAAAATTTAAATATGCTTTTGAACTAAGACTAACTTTCTTAAGAATTAGCGTGCTTTGAGTTATAATCTCTCTAAGTGAATTTAACGGAAGTTTTTAGTGTTGAATTC
This sequence comes from Tanacetum coccineum, assembly GCA_026074375.1. Lineage (NCBI taxonomy): Eukaryota > Viridiplantae > Streptophyta > Magnoliopsida > Asterales > Asteraceae > Tanacetum > Tanacetum coccineum. The sequence continues at coordinate 8,157 of BQNB010083821.1, read as the reverse complement.
AAAAGTCGGAAAGTCTCGATAATTACTCTCTGTGAGGTGTCAAAAGCCTGGTCACTTAGCCGCAAGGTTGGGATGTGCCGAGAGGAAAGTCGCTACATGGGGCAATCTCACCTTTGAATTCATAGATCTAAAAGCGAAACGCGAAGCTTAGAAGGATTATAACTATCTAAAATGTTGATTGGATGGTCAAATTTCAAATTGAGCACATACACCTAAGATATAATAATTGTCGGGAGTGAAAAGTTTCACAAGTCACAAATATTTAGTGTTAGCATCTTAACTTGTATTTAACGGTGATTTTGTTTTTAAGCTTGGTTTGGGACAAGTGAAAAATCGGGGACGATGAATTTATCCTTTTGGGCATTTTAGGATTGAAGTGCTTCTTGTTCTATGACCCTAAAGGTTATGAAAATAACGAAAGTCCAGACATTCTAGTTAGTTAAAAAGAAAAGTATAAAAAGAAAAAGAAAAAGGAAAAATATAAAAAATATGTGTGGTAATTAGTGTAGATATATAAAAATGGTCAAAACGGGGCTTTTCAAAGCTATTGAGTTCTTAATTCCTTAAGATGAACACTTAGCTACTTTTCGAGGTAATTAGTCGAGGGGAATTAAGACTCTTAGTCTTCTAAAGAGTTTACTTATAGCATTGCGTGAGGACACGACAATAGTTTAGTATGGGGGATTTTGGTATGTGCTTAATTACACATACCTTTTACCTATTAAATGAGCCTAAAATGACCAAAATATATCAAAAATGTATTGTATTTGTGTTTTTTGTGATTTATGATGTGCAGGTACGAATATATCACAAAAAGGACAAAAACAAGGCCAAAACCAGACAAAACCGAGCACGGAATTAGAAAGAGCGCGAGAGTCGAAGCCGAAGACGTGTTCATCTTAAATGGGACAACACGACCCATGTTAATGGGCCAAGTCAGCCCATTAAGCCATTTATACAAAGCCCTTAAACAACTAAACCCCAAAACCTTTTAATCCTAAACCCGACCCAAATGGCCCAAAACCACTTAACACCTAAACCAACACCTCGTTAACCCTTAACTAAAATACCCTAAAATTGTTACAAAGTTAGTCCTTGGGGACTAACACGGTTAGTCCCTAACCTTTTTCACCGTTAGTCCCCAAGTACTAACCCAGTTACCCTTTTACCCTTAACACCGTTATCCCAAACACCCAAATTAAACAATAAAAAAATTCCCTAAACAACCCGCTAAAGCCCAAACACTATTCACCCATCTCTTTCACTTTTCCCTACAACCCGACAAACCCCCTTAACCTATTCTCCCAAGAAAATGACAAATCACGCTGGCAATCCCATGAAGATTGATTGGTCAAGACATGATCAAGGGCTGTAATGAGAGATAAAGAAGCACAAATGGATTCAAGGGCTGAGATTGATTGCTTGGAGAGCACTCCCATTCTCCTCACAAAAGAAACACACCTTAAGGCCTAAATGCTTCTCAAGACCACTATAAATAGGGAGGCTTATCACACAGATTGGAGATTAGATTAGGAGGAGAGTAGCTTATTTACAGCTTATTTGTCATTTACCTTTATGTAATTTCAGTTTTAAAAGCATTGTACTCCATTTAAAGTTTAATGAAAATTCTGTTTTTGTCTTAAAATTTATCTTTACTCTTTATGCATCTTTAGCTTATTCAAGTTTTAAAAGTCATTATTATAAGCTCTAAAAAGCTCTTTCATACTGTTTAAGCTACTACTTACTCTTACTTATAAATCAGAAAATTCACCCAAAAAAGTACCTCAGCTTATTTGGATGATAAGCCGGATTTGGATGGGCTTATAGACCTTACTAGCTTGTGCAAACAAACTAGAGCTTGTTGATAAGCTATTTTGAGCATTTACATCCTTGTTTTGAGCAAAGGATAAAGGTACTCTTCATTTTCATTTTATTGCTTATTTTATGTTTTTGCTTATAACTGCTTATTATGTTTTTTAGTGCTTATTGTTGTCTTAATATTGCTTAATGTGACCAGTTACTAGCTTAGTTTAGTTTGTTTAAGTGACACAAATGACAAGTTTTTGAATCTTTGGTTCGATTTGGGAACTTTTCAAGTTCACCGGAACTTATTTATGATAATACCTCGATTGAGGATATTATATGTTGGTGTTCTTTTACCAACTTTGTGTATTTTATTTCTTTTTAAGGACAATTTTTTATATTTTTGATTTTTTTGATTTTTTATTTTTTTTTTATTTATATGATAACTATACTAAAAAGAAAAGAAAATTATTTTTTTACTTTTTATATTTTTTGATTTTTTTGGGTTTTTGATTTTTATAACAAAAATATAACTTTCGTAAACGAAAGGATCTTCAAATCAAAATCAAGAAACGTAAACGAAGGAATCTTAATCACAAGTCCCCGGCAGCGGCGCCAAAAATTTGATTCGTGTTAAAATATATAATATATAATACTATGGAAAATTATCATTTTACCCTTGAGGACAAAGGTGAAAAGGAAACTCTTCAAAATATATATAATATAATATAATACGTATCTTATCCTGGAAGTATGATTTCTCGGGTCGTTTTCCCAACAACTTGTGAAATTAAGACCACGTTTGATGCTTGAACAATGATTTTGAATGGTAACGAAGATTGATTTGATTATCTAAATCTACCAATTAAAAGAAACAATTTAAAACTAGCAATTAAAAGCAATTAAACACTAAGCAATTAACGGGAGCAAATAAAACGCGACAATTAAGCAAATTAAGTGAAATTAACTTTAAAAAAAATCAAACTAAATTTCTAAACCTAAAATAAGATAAAAGAAAATTTTAGAAAAAGGAATTACAATTTTTTTTATTATTTTTGAATTTTTTATGAATTAAAAACTAATTAAATCTATTTAAATCCTAAAAAATAGCAAATTAATTTCTAAAAATTCTAAAAAATGATTTTTTAAACTTAGGAAAGTCTAAAATATTATAAAAACTAAGAAGACTATTTTTAACTATTCTTAAAATTAAAATCCTATTTTTAAAATTAAAAATAAAAGCTAAAAAATGAAAATTAAAATCTAAAAGTGTTGAAAATGATTTTTCTGAATGTAAACCTAAACGTATTTAATCTAATGCTAAAAACTATTTTTTTTGTATTTTTAAAAGTTATTCTTCTATTTTTATGATTTTTCGAACTTAAAACCCTAAAAAAATGATTAAAAATAATCTACTTAATAGAAAATTATGAAAAATTCAGGGAAAATCCTAAACCTAACAAAGATTAAAGGAAAAATAAAAAGAAAAAGGCAGCTTAACAAATAAGTCCTAAATAAGCTATAATAAGCTACGGCTTATTTTTGAAAAGTAAAATGAAAATGTGTACAAGTATTAAATGTGGAGAGAAGTAGATGGATGAGCTATTGTAGCATATTGGTAAGACGTGTGTATTGTGTGGGTGAGGTCGTGGGTTCGCGGTTGGCTAACACCCTTTTTGCATTTTTTTTTATTTTTGAAAACTAAAAGCTAGAACTTATTAAGCACATAATTTTAAGCACTTTTAACAAAACAAGTATGAGCTGAATCTAAAAATTAAGCTCTAAAAAGCTCTAAAAGATTCTGTTTACAAAAAGTGAGCTTTTGAGCTCTTAAAAGCTAGAATTGACTAAAAAGCTTGCACACAATTCATTATAAGCTTAAATGCAAATCTAAAAGCTGTTCTAGTTAGCCTAAGATGTCTAGTATCTAAATTTGATAAGCTAATTATACTAACAAAACTATAAGCTATCTGAATCTAGTGAACTTAATGGTAAAGTCAGAAATAAGCACTAAAATCTCAAAATCAACTTAAGCTCAAATGCTCAATAAGCTAATTTTAAACCTGAGATTTTGGAAACTAGATTACCTACATATAAGCTATGAATCCAGATCATGAAAACAAGTGATATAAGCTAGAAATACAATTTAAGAAGCTAAGTCTAGGGTACTACTGTTTTTGATTTTTTTTTTAGGAATTTTGAAAACTTTTAAAGCTGATTTACCCTAGGAATTAAGCTAAATTATAAAAACTAAGTTCTTATCTATATTTTCCTACATGTAATCTATAAGCCTACTAAATTTTAAACTCTAATTTCCACTAAACTAGCTTAAGATGCAATCAAAAATGTCAGCAGTATTAACTGCTGATATACAAGCTGATGCACTTGAAAAAAGTGCTGAAACCAAAATGCAGGTAACCTTGGTGGTTTCCCTTGCACTAAACTCACTCAATGAGAGTGTTAGAATACTTAAATAAGCAAATACTACACCTAGGAAAGCTAGGATCAAAAATCTCAAAGATCTAAAAGAGCAAAACTTTGAAATCTCTTTTATTACTCATTGTAGACCAAATCTCAACTGGATAAAAAACTTTTATCTATTCCTTTTGACTTTTAAAGGTCAAACTATTTTATTCCAAACACCCCTTTAGCCTTTTGACATATTTCATTAAGTCTTAGATTTTGAAATTTAATTAACAAAACCTTAATACCAGATACTAATTAGCTCATAACTAACCTAGTGAGCTTAATTTAACAACTAGATAAGCTAGAATTTAAGATCTACAAGTTACTCTAATATTTTTGGTCTTTTAATGATTTTTAAGACAAGTTAAGCTAAAGAAATTTTAAACTATTAAAGCTAAAAATAGAAAAGCAAATATACCTAATAAGCTAGAATAAGATCAGATAAGCATAAATAAACAAACAAATTAAGCAAATAAGCAAATTTATACTAATAAGCAATCATTAAGCTAGATATTAAAGGACAAAGGAATTTAAATGAAAACTTACAGGAACCTTAGCAAAACAAAGGTAAAAGAGCTCAAAAAGCTTATCAACAGCTCTGGCTTATTTAAAATAAGCCAGTAAAAGTCCATGGGAGCTCTTCCATTGTAAGCTCCCCTTCCATTAGCTTATAAGTCCAAATATCAAAGGTATTTAACTGATTTTAGGATTTAAGTAGATTAAATGAGCAAATGAGCTCTATCACAAGCTTAGAGACTTGTGAGAGATTATGAGTAGCTTATTGATCCGTATGTTAACATATGAGCTTATAGAGAGCTTATGACACTTTTATGAAAGAAAACTCAAATTTTATTAACTAAAATGCTTGATTACATTACTTTAAAAGAAATTACAAGAGATTAAATGAGAAATTACATTAAGCTAATACTAAAAGCTAAAGCTAAATTTTACTAAAAACTTAAAAGCTAGACTAGGTGTAGAAGAATATGTGTGTGTGTAAGAGTGAGCCTTTTTATAGCCTGCTGCTGAACCTTTTAGCCCCTTGCTTGCATCCCATGCTCCTTTTAATTATATCCGTATGATCTTCTAATCATTAGAGAGTTGATTATAGCCCTTGGATCATGTGATCACTCACACGGATTGCCAAGCTGGCAATCTATTAATGTGATGTTTGTGCTTGTTCTCTGAGTGTATCTAGCATAAAACCCCTTCTCTCTTGTGTTTTTAATCATGCCAACGTGTCCTCTCTTTGTGGGAATAGACCAATGAGGTGAGCTTGATGACGTGTGACTCTGCCAGCGTGTAAATGAACCCTTGAATAGTCCCTTTTACCCATTAATTTTGAGAAGCCCTTTGATATGAGGAGAGGGCATGTTTAGGACGATGATGAACAGTAAAAACCTATCCTCGCGCCTATTTTTAACTGAACGGGTAAAAGGGGGTATAACTTTAGGGTATTGGCACGATCAGTCCCTCTCTTTGTAAAGTGTAAATAGAATACTCATCCAAGTGTATAACATCTTTCATATTTGGTCTATCAATCTAACGAGATTAAGATTCAACAATTTCATGCTAACTATACTAGTAAAGCTTGGGACAGCAGATATCTACATAGATCTATATGGGCTTGCACCGCTCTTACAAGTAGCGTCCGTGTGCAAAAAAAAAACATAGTACTCGAAAACTGTGAAGTCTTAGGTTGAGGAAACAGTAGATCGTGGTGCCTGAGTTATCAGTGAGACTGCTTGCTCTGACAAGGGCCTGATTCATAAGAGGGCCGCTGTGTCTGAAAAAAATTGATAATTGAAGGAATTGGATTGGGTGTGTGGTGTGATTTTGGTTGGTGTTAATATAGGATTTGAGTGTTGATTAATGCAATTGTAACATTCTAAGTGGTTTTAACTCGATAGGGAGACACGTTAATGCTAATCTCGTTGGCCTTCATTCTCTTTCATATTAATTGGTATTAATATAGCTTTAGCCGTTGGATCTCTTTTTTTATGGATAATTACACGTGATTGCCAGCATGGCAATCCCGTGTGATGTGAACCTTAGTGCTATTCTATGAGAGTGACCCAAGTTAAATATCCCTAATTTTTTCTTTGTGCTTTCTTCATATTGACATGGCATTTCCCTTGTGGGTTTCCACCAATAAGGACCTCTAATGATGTGTTAATCTTGCCATCTTGATCTTGAACCCTTGAATTACTCTTTTGAACCTTCAATTTGCTTAAGCCCCTTGTTTTACCGTGAGTTAAATGACGAAGGTGACGATGAATAGTTAAAACAGACTTTCCCGCATGTTTTTGACTGAGGGGGTAAATGGGGTAAGTTTGGGAAAATGGCAAGTTGAGTCCTTGTGTTTATAATATGAAAAGGTGTAGTGTTAAATAACTTTTAATAATGGCAGAAATGGCCCCTGGATTTTTATAAAAGGTTATGGTTTAGGGTTTTAGCCCATTTAGCTTTTAGGGACCATTTGTGTAATTTTGGAAACTTGAGGGACTAGTATTGTAACTTTGGGGTTTTTGTCTTTAGTGTTGACTTTGACTATTTGACTTGAGTTAACCAAGGTTTGGCCATTGGTTTACTTTTTAATCCCGGCTTCTTTTGTGCTCTTCCGTTCCTCGAGTCCGTGTTTGCCCGTTTTTGATCGTTTTCATGTGATTCTTGCTATATCCGTACCTGCACACACAAAACACAAAAACAAGCATATCTTTGTCATTTTTAGTCTGTTTTGGGCTTAGTTGGGCCTATTTTGATATAAAATGGATATGTGTTTTCACACATATTAAAATTCCCCAAACTAAACAATTGTGTGTCCTCATGCAATATTACATGCCTTATAACCAAATACCAAGAAATTTCCCCAAACTAATCCTTTAAGAAGTAGTAAAGTCTTTGCGGGAAAAGTTTCTAAGTCACAAGTTATAAAACACCCGTTTTCAAAACTTTTTCTTTTTTTTATGATTTTTCTTAATAATTAACTACCTAACTACAACTTATTCTTGTGTTGACATAATGTAATGTTTTCATTACCTTAGTGGTAACTTTTAGGATCATGGAACAAAAAGCACGATTAAGTGTCTAAAAGATAACTTCATCATTCCCGACTTTTCACTTTTCCCATACTAAGCTTAAAAATAAGATCACCGTTAAGTACGAGCTAAGATGCTAAGACTACTTATAATTACAACTTGTGAATTTTTCTTCCCGACATAAATCATATATTTAAGTGTGTGTGTTCAAATTAATTTAAACCATTAAATCCACAAATTTAGATAGTTGAAATCCGACTAAGCTTTACACATGGGCCTTTTGGGCTAATATGTTAATAACATAGTAAGATCACAACTCAAAGCAAACAAAAACCTCCTTAGCTAAGACATCGTTGGTTCACTTGTCCCATAAATGACTTTCTTCTCTAGCATCCCACCGTCATCGGGTAAGTGCTAAGGCTTTTGACACCCCATCCAGAGAATAATAATCGAGACGCATGAACTTCCGATGAAAAAGCCTTGTAGACTTTTGCAAATTTTGGTTCAAAAGAATATTTTGGTTTTAGAAAAAGAAACTTTTACTATTTATTTTCTAATTTGCAACATTAACATTACTATTTACATTATTAGGCTAGGAACTAGTATCACTTTTCTTTCGATGTCACATCGGGAGCGAACCGAAAAATGTCCATGTACTTTATTACGATGGAGTTTGTATATTATTATTAACACTAAGGATTTATAACTTTCATCCTTTTATTCATCACTAATTTTTTTCTTTTCATCATTTTTCATTTTTTTTACTACATTTTTTATACACTATTTTTGCAAATAGAAAATTTTCGTTTTAGAAAACCAAAGTATAAACTTGAACTAAAATTCTTATTTA
>BQNB010083820.1:6842-28929 GCA_026074375.1 Tanacetum coccineum | reverse complement strand
ATGACAACTCACACTTGTGTTGACGATGTTTTGTTAAGTCTAAATGTTCATAAATGATTGTGTTATTAGTAATGGTCAAACTAATGCTAAAAGATAACACACTCCTAGTAGGATCGACTACGTTGAAATTCTATCAGGAAATTCACGACAAGTTGCACGGTTCACTCAAAACTTGGACGTCAACTTCGAAAATTATATCACATACTCCTGATAGTATATATAACATACTTCAATTGCTAAAAAACACAACACCATATCTCAATTTTCCTAAAAATCAACTCTGTCCATTTTTATGGACACCTGCGGATGGATCCGTGCGTCACAGACCGCGGGTAAATTATTTATTTTAAACAAACTAGGACTACAACAAGTATTAAACAAACACACCCACAAACTCAAACTCTAAAATCCTCAAACAAACACAAATAAGCAATTAGAGCAATTAATCTACAAGATCATCAACAAAGCACCAATCTATAACAACTATTGTAAGTGATTTCATCTTATTTTCTATTTAATTTCATATCTAGGGTTTTGATTTTGATCAAATCACATAATTTAGGGCTTTCAATTTTTCTTGTTATTTTCATGCAATTAGAACTATGATATAACAATGTATAGCTACTATAATACTCAAAAATCATAATTGAAGTGATTTGCCAAAAATCAATTTTCGACAAAAACCTCAAGTTATGATTTTCACTTCTAGGCACTTTGCAAAACAAGGGTTGTTTAACTACATTGTTAATACAACGCAAAAACTTTTTCTTCATGCATTAAGACTCTTGAATATATATATGAAGTGCTTAATTCATAAGAATATTTTGGTCCATTCATCTAGAGCAACATTAAACATAGGTTGTGAATCAAGGTTTGCTTATTATTATTACTAGTATTAACACTATTTTTCTCTTTTTGTTTGAGTCAAGCTAATCGCACACCCACATTAAGTCCATATAAACACACTCACATTGTAGTTTTCACTTATCGAGTCATTGCCATTTATAATAATTTCTCATTGAAATCATTATAAATCACGTAGGTACCAAAATGCCAAGTGAATACCAACAAGACTACAAGAAAACACATGCCTTTGCTCCAAAAATCTATAATGATCCCAACATGTCCAATACACTTAGGGATATCTATAGGACTTTAGAAAGTAGATATGTTTATGAAGGGAGAACCATTGACCCGTCTTTCTACAATGACGTTAATGATGACTCAGTGGCCAAGTTTACCGCCATAGCTTTTGATTGCTTGCTATCTCTAGATGAGAAAAATTTGTGCTAGGTTTATCTTTGAGTTTTACAAAACTCTTAAGCTAGAAAGAGACTCCAATAACCATTTCTCAATCCAATTCGTTATCAACAATCATAATTTCAACCTCTCCCTTGCTTAATTTGCCGAGCTTACCCATCTCCCTAATCAAGGCATTTGTATCTACTCTGATACATGGGGTCTTGATGAACTTGAGAAAACCCTAGAGCAAATTAAACCTTTCAACTCACGTCTTCCTACTCTTGATGATATCCGAAACCTAATCCATAGAAGAACCGTTCATGAAAAGATAGACAAAGAGGGAAACACCATCTATAAATTGCCAAACCAAATCGAAACAAATGAGCTCTTTGATCACCTTAGGCCTTGTGAACTAGTCATTAGGGAAAACGTCTATTCCGCCATAGGAAATAGAGACCACACTCAAGTAGTTATTGCGTTGATGTTGTATTGCCTAGAAAATAGACAACCCTTCAACCTTGCCTACTTCATCATCAGGAGGATGTACTTATTTAGGGATAGACGAGACAAAGTTCTACCATATGGCATGATCTTAACTCGTCTCTTTAAGAACCTTAAAGCAAACATGGCACAAGGGTCATTTGATGAACGTTACACACTTGTCCCTAGGAAAATGTCCTCACTTAAGGTAAAACAACCCAAGAAACCTCCACCCAAAAGAACTAGGAATATAGGAAAATCTAAACGAACTCAATTGACCACCTCATCTTTAACTGAATCACCACCTTCGGATAATGGAGACTTGCCTAGTACTCGGCGTTCACCTAGATCTTATCATTGGGCTCTTAAGGACGATCCCAACATGTCCAAGGAGCAAAGGGAGACATGAGGGATGTTTAAAAACATGGGTTGAGCGTTGCACATTTTAAGTGTCTTATTAATGTTTCTTTGAATTATTAACTTGTTTACTTGAATTTTCATGCGTACACTAAATGTTGAAACTACGTACTCTCTTTATTATGCTATGCCTTATAAATAACTAATCATGTGGATGTTATTTGGTAGTACAAAATATTGCTTGCATAATAATTTGTCTCGAGTTTGGGGTGAAAAATGATGTTCTGGTCTTTGTTGAAGTTTGCGACCCACGGATCCACCATATGGTAGATCCGTATGTTATTTTGATGGATCCGTGGCTCACTAAGTCCATGCGCCAACATTCGAATTTTCTTGATTTTTAACTTTTTCTACTTTATCTTATAACCATGCTATATGATACTATATGGGATCTTAAACCTTAGGATATAACATGTTCTCCATATAATCCAAGAACCATTATACAATTCATATCAACACTTTCTCCTTATAATCATCACCATCAAACACCATTTTCTTCACATTTTTCCACATTCCTCATATACAACCTTGTTAGTTTATAACCATGACTAGTTCATCCAAAACAAATTCACCAAACTTCAAAAGAAAAACCACAAGAATGAGTGTCAAGTATCCAAACTATGTCAATCTCACATCCTCAAGTGAAGAACAACCAAATGAGAGAACTCCCTCACCACCTCCTAGAAAGAAATCCCTCTCACCACCTCAAGCTCCATCAAAATCCATCTCTAGCAAAAGCACACACTACACCTCTTCATCATCACCAAGTGAGTCTCCGACACCAACCCATGTTGCACCACCACCTAAACTTTGTTTTGTCATTCCGATAAAACTAGAACCTCAAGAGCTTCCTCTACCTCAAATCACCACCCGAATTTGAACCATTTCCATCAACACAACCTTTATTTGTTAACATTAACAACAACACACCTCTCCTCCACAACAATGCACCTCCACTTGAAAACATTCACCATCTACCACCAAATCTTGGAAATCAAGATTTTCCCAATCCTCCAAACATTTTGGATTTTGTTCATCCAAATGACATGCCTCACCTCCACAACATGTTTTGTCAATGTTGTAGCACCACAAGGCATGAAATCCAAATGCTCCGAAACCGTGTCAACTACATGTTCTCATACATTCGACACCACCTCGGCTCTCCATCACACCCACCTTACTTTCCGCATTAGCCGCATAACCATCTCACCTCACCCCTCGGATTATATGGGAAAATGTTTTCTATCCCAAGATTTAGGATTTTTAATTGTTTTCTTTAATTTTCTAGTTTAAGCTTATCATGTAATGGCTTTAATGCCAAATTTTATGTTTTATCCCTTATAATGGATTTAACATTATTTTCATTAGTTTTGTTGATGATGGATGTTCATTATGTGAAATGTATATGTGTGCATTTGTGATTGTCATATATATATTTGCTTGCCTACTAACTTTGTTTTGTAGCAACGCATCCATAGCTCGATTACTTGGTGCCCCAAGCAAGGGGGAGTATACACCAAGGGGGAGCACTTGTAATTTTGTCGTTATTTTTTTACTTTGCATTCGTAACCAAGTGACTTAGCATTCGTCAAAAACAAGACTTGCAAGGACCGCCTCTACAACACTTTTTGCTTTGACAAAAAGGGGGAGAAGATATGTAAACTCATCTACTAAATACTTATTTAGTAACTTTTAAATAAGCATGAGTTTATATTTTGTCATCATCAAAAATGGGAAGATTGTTAATACAAATATTCGAAAAACGATATTTATATTTAATGATCTTCATGTTTTGATAATAACAAATATAATGTCATACTACGTAAAAGTTTACGTAAACAAGTTATTTAGTCAAAAGTGTACTTGACGCCGACAAATCACTTAAGGTATGAATATGACATTATTAAACATAGTTAATGATCAAAGAAAAATATTATCATTTGCATAAATCTTTTCTAATCAAATGATTTAAGCTAACACATGATTAATTATAAGCTAGTTATATTAATCATATAAGACAAAATAAGATTAACCATAAGTGGAAACAATCTTTCCAAATATTTCCAAATCTTCCCAAATCTAGAAAATCTTTCCTTATTGGTGATAAGAAATATTTTCTTCTAGAAGAATCTATTAAACTAGTTTTAATAAGTACAAAACAATATTTTGTATAGATTTGAGGTTAATTACAAAATGACAAATGTTGTCCCAGCTCCACCCGCGGATCCACCAAAAACACTGGACGGATCCAGGGGATGGGGGATCCGTGAGTCGCACGTTTGACTCCCCCGGGACAGATTTGAATTTCAAAATGTTGCCTATAAATACCAACCTCATTCTTTCATTTTATACAACTCTTGACAAATATTTTTCTCACACATATTTTATCTTTTATATATTCTTTGATCATTATAGTTGTTACATAATCCATTACAAGTGATCAACTTATTCCACTCTTTAATGAAGAACACTCAAGAAGACGTCAAGCTTCAAGTGTTAATAGTTTAGTTGTGTCATCACGTTTGTGATAATCATTCATCCTGTATATCTTGTCTTGTATGTTGTGTGTATCATATGTGTATGATAGGTTAGTATTTAGGCCATAAAATACATAGTGTGTTAGATTCGTTCTATCTCAAAGTATAACTTGGGGAGTGGAGTAGGGCGAAGAGAATCTTCGTAGCCGAACCACTATAAATTATTGTGTCATCGATTTGATATTTCTTATCTTTACTTGCTTATATTTCATAGATTGTTTATTTACTTATTGCATCGCTATCATATACACTTGTGTATATCTCTTGAGTTCACATAAATCGACAATCTAAGTTTTAATTTTAAAATGGTAAAAACTATTCAACCCCCCCCCCCTTCTAGTTTCCACAAAAGCTTTGGTTGAAAAACTAATTGACGAAGATATGGTTCGATAGAAAGCGATTGCGGAGTTAGCCATGCAAATTGACAATGCAAGCACAACTAAAGACGATTTGAGAAAAGCATACGAGAAATGCAATGACATTCCACAAGAGAGCCGTGCTTTGATCGACACTTTTTTGAAACAAGAATCTGATAAAGATTACGAAATGCATCTTGCTATGTTTAGAAAGGCGGCAAAATAGAAAAATAAATGAGTACTAAATTTGTTTGGCTATTGGAAAAATACAATTAGGGCGATTGTGTTTTAAATTTCGTATTGTAATTTTAAATTTTGTTTTGTAATTTTAAATTCCGTATTCTAACTTTAAATTCCAACGGCTACTTTTCCCCTATAAATACCCTTTTACCATCATTCATTTTCTCACACAACTTCTTATCAAACTCTCTCAAATATCATTCATTTTCACACACACACTATGGCTAACGAACCAAATGAGGTGCGAGATTCTATCTTTAGCCGACTATGAACCGAACAAGAAAAGGAGCTCACGTTGGTTAAGAATTTATTGGGTGAGATTACTCGTTATCTCCTCCAGAAGTTAAGTCATGCTGAGGAGGAAACGAGGGTGCGTTCGCTGTCTCTCGACAAGCCAGTTAACAACTACGGTCTACATACTTTGCGTATGAGCTCCGAATCAGATACGTATATCTCAAACATCTTAGAGGTCGCTAGAGAAGAAGTGATCAGAAGCATGGATGAGAGGCAATAACTCATCAACAATTATCGAGCAACCTAAAAGCTTGTGTTCTCGTATTGTTTCTAATTTGGTTTTAAATTATTATTGTAATGTTTTTATTATTATGTAATGTTTTTATTATTTATGTAATGTTTTTATTTAAATGAAATTTAATTTTGTTGTTAAAAAAATTAAGAAAAAATGAAGGTCATCTTGTAGTGGTAAAAAGTCGTTTGTAGGTCGTCAGAGAGAGAAAACTGATGTGGTGGTATGTGTAACACCCCTAAAATGGGGTCGCAGCGGAATGTATTTCCGGGAGCGTTACTTCATGATCCCATTGCACAAGTCAGGAGAGAACGACCTCTAACCGAGTCATTTGAAAAGAAATCTTGTAAATTTGGACTCCAATGCACATCAAATATGTCATACATTTATTTCACCTGAGAAAAATATGCTTAAAAGTGTCAACATTAAAGTTGGTGAGTTTATAGGTTTTTGTAAGTATGAATGTAATCCCAAAACTATATATATTGGTTTACTATATATAAATCCCAAAATTTTTTCAAGTATATATTGTAATGAACCGATATCCCAAAAATGTTTCAAGTAGATATTTATAATGAACACAATATCCAAAAATGTTTCAAGTAGATATTATAATGAGCACAATATCCCAATTAGTTTCAAGTATGTAAGAGAAATGATTACGATTACTCTAAGTTCATGGAAACTGCGACGTAGACTTGTAAGTATGCCACTTTATTCAAGGCACGGTAAATGTTCATTAGTATATAGTTGTTGGTCATGTAGACACCAATCCATTCATATCCGACATGGTATAACGTTCGTTAGTTCGATCTCGACTTGTGAGAAGTCTAATCAACCGAAACGGGGGTTGTCAATCCCCAATAGATCTTTTTTATAAACTTTCCGCGCTCCCCTCCAAGTGATTTACAGTTCTGAAACCTAAGCTACTCCAGTAATTATTCGAGTAAAGTCAAGATGTGTTTACGTCCAAAAAGTAAACCAAGTATTGTATCTCATCGCATGACAAGTAAAGAAGTGCATAAATCAATTTGTAATCAACCAAGTAAATGTATTTATAATCAAGCATGTTCTCACCCCAAAACTTATAAAACAAATCATGTAAAACGTGGGGTTATGAACTCACCTCGAGTGAGCTAATATCAAGTTATTTCACGCAAAATGCGTCCGATAATCGCCGGAATGACCTAATCTTTTATTTTTTTATTTTTGTTTTTTCTTTTTTATTCCAATATAGGTCGTATGAGTACTCGAGTATGTTGTCTAACAACTACCATATATAATCCTATTTAGTTATCATCATACTATCGTTCGGGCTATCATAATTAAGAGGTCATGACATGACGTACGAGGAGCTAGGATACTTTAAATCGTAAATCCAACAACTCGTCAATACGCCATCCGAAGAGGCCTCATTATGAAATTCCCTAGTAATATAGCACGTTGGTAAACTATAACACATATATATCTATATAGCTATATCACCATCTAATCGTTTTAGCGAAATCATATTTATAAGGTAAAAACGTTTATAATTACGCCTTTTAGCAAAAATGACATAACTTTGTCGTTTTTAGTCCGTTTCTCGCGTTTCTTATGCCCACGCTTTCGTAGTAAGACGAGTGATCATAAAATCACATTTTTAGGTTTTCATGATTTTGATGTGAATAGTGATTTTACTGTTTATAACAGCTATAAACTCGTTTTTACGTTTTAATTAGCGTAAAACTTGTAAACGTCGTATCTTATTCGTTATAGCTCCGTTTTAGCGATTCTTTCGAGCACGATCTCGAAATTAAAAGTTTTATCATATTATTGATGTTTTCAAAGTATAAGTTTCTGCCATGAATAGTAACTTTTATAAAAATAGTTTTATAAAAGGTATTAATATCGTAACGCGTAACTAGGCATTATCTCTTCGTTATTAATCTGTTTTTCGAGTCTATTTTTGACACAATCGTCCTTGTGACATGTAGTTATTTTATAAAATCATAAAAATATATATGTAAATTTCGAAACTCCAAACAACCCTTAGTTAATTTTTCTCAAAATGTGTTTAAAACTTGTTTTTAGGACTTTTTAGCTTTATCACTTTGTTACAAATCCATTAGAACCCTTAATATTTTTGTCTTATACTCTAGGGTCCTTAGTTTATGATTAATCCAAGATAGTCCAAGAATTATAAATTTACAAGTAAATAAGTTCCTGTGGTGATAACTACATTGACATATATATGATAAAATGATGAAATGTAAAGACTAAGGGTATCTTAGATAACTTAGAGTGATGAAATATGATACCCAACACAATCTAAACCCTTGTTTAGATTGTAAACCCAAGCTTGCAAGATCTTGATTTCCTAAACCCTAACTTTGCATTTTCTTGCTTAACACTTGTAAAGGATTAACCAAGCCTTTTTTTTTTTATTTTTTTTTTTTTTATTTTTTTTTATTTTTTTTTTTTTTTTTCTGTTTTTTTTTTTTTTTTATTTTTTTTTTTTTCTTTTTTTTTTTTTTTTTTAAATCTTCTTAAGACATATTAGTATGATGTAGGTTTGTATGTAAATGTGTTATATCAAAATTTGATTTGGGATTTTGGTTGTGTTTGGGGTGTTGCCGTAGCCAAGAGGGGAGGAGGGGAGAGATTTTGTGATGAAATTTGTAAAGAAATGTAAGTTATGATTTTGTAGTCTAGTTAGGGTATATATAGGGGTTAACTAGGGTTAAGGAACTCTAGTTAAGTCTAACTAGGGTAAGGTTAAGGAAATATCTAAAAGATATTTTAGATAAATATCTAATAAATATCTAGGGTTTTAAAAATGTGTATAAGTGATTTATGGGTATGCTTAAACGTATTTAATTACGAAACGTAAACGTCTTACGCAACCAATAAAATAAAATATAAAAAGTTAATTATTTTTTAAAAAAAATAATATAGTGGCTTGCTTGACGAAACTTTAATTCGTTTGGTGTCGGGGGGGGATCTTTTTTTTACGCTAACGATAATTTTTTTAAACTTACGCGATTTAACTTAACTATTACGATTTAAAAGCAAACGTGTAAAACCCTAAAAATAACTTGTGAATTTATCGACGTCGTCAATGACCCTAAAACACGGGGTGTTATAGTCTTCCCCCATTAAATGAGCCTTGTTCTCAAGGCTTATGAAACGACACATTTAACGGGGGGGGAGGATTTAGCTTATGTGAAAAAGGTGTGAATGTTTCTTCCCTAATTGGTCTTTACGTTCACATGTAACTCAGGACCTTGCCTAGAGTTCCATCGAACCTTGACAATTGGGTTACGGCTTTGCCTCAACCGTTTGACTTCTCGATTCATGACCTCCACCGGTTTCTCGACAAACTAAAGCTCGTTATCAAGGTGAAGTCACCTAATGTGAACATAGCTAAGGGTTCGTCGGATAGCACTTTCTCAAAGTTGGATACATAAACGTATTTGTGAACCTGCTCTAGCCTTGCGGAAGCTTAAGCTTGTAAGAAACGGATTCAACTTGTTCCAACACCTTGAAAGGTCCAACCTATCTATGGTTTAACTTCCCAAGTTTGCCACAACGTACCTCTCCTTTCTAAGGCGATACCTTAAGCATAACCAGGTTGTAACTTGGAAATTCTATCTGGCTTCCGTCTTAGTCGGGTAAACTCTGCTGGTGAGCAAGTTTGATGCGGATTGTCCTATGGGGGACTAGTGATGTGTTCAGCTTCTTGGGCTTAGGAATTTTGGTATAAGATGACGTCGACCTTATAGTAAGTGCGTGTACGGGTTTATTAGTTGATGGTTACTATTCGATTTACCGAAGTAATCGCGCTTCATGAATACGTACACAGAATTGGTTATAATGAGAAATTCGTTTTCTTAACATAGAAGTTTTGAGGTGACTACTTCAGCACGGCATGTCCTTCCTGAATTTTACATAGGTGATCAAATTATGATAATTCAGGACTAACGATGCATTGCTCATTTTGTCTAAAATAGCGTTATGAATTTTAGAATTGACTTACATGAATAATTTAGCAGAATTGAGAGTAGATTGGATGAATTTCAACAATACATAGATTCGCTATATATTTGAAATGTTCGTACAAACGTGATGTTTAAGAGAATAATACATAGAAACTCCTAGGAAGAAAGTCTAAGATAGTTCCAACACTAGGATTTATTAGGCAACGAGACAACTTTTTCTTTAAGCTTCAATCTCATCTTCAATGTTGTTAAGTCTTGATCGTCGTTCTCCACTTTAAGGCATATACCATTCCAAGTTGCTTCGGTACCTTCAGCTTGGTTTCCATGTTTGATTCTTCAATTCGGTGGCAATCACTACAGTAATGCCTTGATTCTCACATTCATAGCAAGTGAGGGTTCTCTGATTGTTAGTAGCAACAGAACTCCAACAGTCTTGGTCTGTTGACGACCCATTTTACAGGTTTGCACCATTTTACATTGCACGGCCATTGTTGATGAACTTGCACTTGTTGCAACAAGGAACGAGTCCCCAGCATATCTTTCTTTCACCAGTCCCAACGGAGTAAGCTGAACACATTCTTCCCTCTTGGGAAGTTGTTGTTGATCTTGGTGTTGTTATCAAGTTTCTCTTGTTTCTGCTTGTCTTTCAAGCAATGTTGTGATTTTCTATCCCATTGTTCGGTGGCGAACTCATGGCATTCTTGATAGTCTTTGGCTTGTTGCATCACAAGCCATGGTATCGTTCCCGGGCAAGCCACCGACATATTTCTCAACCTTGTCTGACTCTTCCGGGAACATCCGATCGCACATTAGTGCCAGTTCTTGGAAATGTTGGTTATAGGTTACCACATCGGTACCCTTCACCTTCAGATTCCACATTTCCAACTCATCTTCTTCCATTTCACCCCTCGGGCAGTACTTGGTCTGTCGTCATCTTCTTAAACGTTTTCCATGGCATCTGCATGGGTAACTTCCGGCGTAGTTAGGTCCTTAACGTGAGAGTTCCACCACGTCAAGGCATTTTCTTGCAGAGTACAAGTCGCAAATTTGACTTGGCATGCTACTGTGCAGTTGCTTATACTGAAGACAGACTCTATCTTTTCGAACCACTGAGTGAGTCCGACAACTCCCTCTAATTCCCTTAAAATTTAAGGGTTTGCACTTTAGGAAATCCGGGTAGGTGCATTCACGAGCAGCGTGTTCATTCCTTCTGACACCGTTCCTGAAGTATAGCTGTCGTCGCCATTTCTGTTTGCATCTCGTGATACCAGTGCAGCAGTAACACCTTGGTCAATCATTTCCTGAAGTTGGGCATTGGTGACAGTTGTGGTGGTAATATTTTCTGTACCTGGTGTTGACCTTGTGGCTCTCTTTGGTGCCATTTCCTTTAAAATCCCAAAAATGTAAAAAAAAAAAATTCAAAAAAGTCATGCTCCGAAATAGAGTGTTGTGAAGTGATGTATGGTCAATATGAATGTGCGCTCATGGCATAAATGGGTGATGGTAAGATATCATATTCGATAGCTTAATGTTTAGGGCCTACGAGCTTATAATACCACCTTGCCTAAAGTCTGTTACAGTATTATACTATAAATTATTCTTATTAATAAATGTAAGAGTATGCACAAGATTGGGTATAGTATTATATATACATATTATTTAGCATATATATATATACATACTTTTATTATACACACACTCCATTTATACTATATATTTACCTGAGTCACGTCAGCAAGTAAGCAAGTAGTGTGTTGACACATAACTGACAAATATTCATATAGTGCGTCTTACCACTATAATTTACACATAATTATTTCACATAAAGCTCACGAAGTCCTAAACCATCTCGAGGTATTTATCAGACCTCGAGTTTTGTTTAACAATTCTTGCATGCTCCATCTCGCAACTATCAAAAAGAATGTCTTGAGATGCAGTCATGATTGGTACACTTCTAGACCTAATCTAATAAAATTTACTCGACGTTGGATAATACTCGAATTTTAAGTTCATCTAACTTCAACATAGTTATCATATTGCAGGCACATTATGCATGGTCTTGAGGCTATGGTGTAACCCACCATACCTGGACAGGGTTCTAGTGTTTGTTTATCCTCGGAGCTGTATATAATCATGTAGCATTAGTATGACCAACTATTGCCAACAAAAATAGTGTATGTATGTCTCGTAAAAATCTTTTGAAAATGTGATCGTTGAAAGTGGTTATAGTTTAGGTAAAATTTCACCTAGTTCTCTATAACCTTGGCTCTGATTACCAATCTGTAACACCCCCAAAATTGGGTCGCAAGCGGAATGTATTCGGGAGCTTACATTCATGATTCCTATTGCACAAGTCAGGAGAGAACGACCTTTAACGAGTCGTTTGAAAAGAAATCTTGTAAAATTTGGACTCCAATGACACATCCTATATGTCATACATCTATTTCACTGAGAAAAAATATGCTTAAAAGTGTCAACATTAAAGTTGGTGAGTTCATAGGTTTTTGTAAGTATGAATGTAAATCCCAAAACTATATATATAAGTTTACTTATATAAAATCCCAAAATGTTTCAAGTATATATTGTAATGAACACGATATCCTAAAATATTTCAAGTAGATATTATAATGAACACAATATCCAAATGTTTCAAAGTAGATATTATAATGAGCACAATATCCAATTAGTTTCAAGTATGATAAGGAGAATGATTACGATTACTCTAAGTTCATGGAAACTGCGACGTAGACTTGTAAGTATGCCACTTTATTCAAGGCACGGTAAATGTTCATTAGTATATAGTTGTTGGTCATGTAGACACCAATCCATTCATATCCGACATGGTATAACGTTCGTTAGTTCGATTGAAATAGTGTGAGGCTAATCCCCGTACGGGGTTGTCAATCCCCAATTAGATCTATTTTATAACTATGCGCGCTCACCCTCCAAGTGATTTACAGTTCATGAAACATAAGCTAATCCGTAATTTATTCGAGTAAAAGTCAAAGTATGTGTTTACGTCAAAAAGTAACCAAGGATTGTATCTCATAGCATGACAAGTAAAAAAGTGCATACATTCATTTGTATCACCAAGTAAATGTATTTATAATCAAGCATGTTCTCACCCCAAAACTTATAAAATAAATCATGTAAAACGTGGGGTTATGAACTCACCTCGAGTGAGCTAATATCAAGTATATCACGTAAAATGCGTCCGATAATCGCCGAATGCAACCTAATCAAATATAGGTCGTATGAGTACTCGCGATGTTGGTCTAAACACTATCATATTATAATCCTATTTTAGCTATCAGCTTACTATCGTTTGGGCTATCATAATTTAATAGAGGTCATGAATGACGTACGCGGAGCTAGGATACTTTAAAATCGTAAATCCAAAACTCGTCAATACGCATCCGGAAGAGGCTCATTATGAAATTCCTAGTTTTTAAATATATAGTACCTTTGGTAACTATAACCCATATATATTCTATATAGCTACATCACCATCTAATCGTTTTAGGGAAATCATATTTATAAGGTAAAAAACGTTATATTTAACTCTTTAGCAAAAATGACTTAACTTCGTCGTTTTTAGTCCGTTTCTGAGATTTCTTATGCCCCGGCTTTGTAGTAGACGGAGTGATCATAAAATCACATTTTTAGGTTTTCATGATTCTGATGTGAATAGTGATTTTACTGTTCATCACAGCTATAAACTCGTTTTTACGTTTTAATTAGCGTAAAACTTGTAAACGTCGTATCTTATTCGTTATAGCTCCGTTTTTAGCGATTCTTTCGAGCACGATCTCGAAATTAAAAGTTTTATCATATTATTGATGTTTTCAAAGTATAAGTTTCTGCCATGAATAGTAACTTTTATAAAAATAGTTTTATAAGAGTATTAACTATCGTAAACTCGTAACTAGCGTATCTTCTTCGTTATTAATCGGTTTTTCGAGTTCTTTATGACCCCACGATCCTTGTGACATGTAGTATTTTATAAAATCATAAAATATATATGTAAATTTCGAAAACTCAAACAAGCCCCTTTAGGAATTTTCTCAAAATGTGTTTAAAACTTGTTTTTAGACTTTTTAGCTTTACCACTTTGTTACAAATCCATTAGAACCCTTAATATCTTATGTCTTATACTCCTAGGGTCCTTAGTATATGATTAATCCAAAGATTATCCAAGAATTATAAAATTTACAAGTAAATAAGTTCCTAGATGGTGATTAACTACATAGACATATATATGCATAAAATGATGAATGTAAAGACATAAAGGGTTTTAGATAACCTTTTGGAGTGATGAAATTATGTTACCCAACACCAATCTAAATCATGTTTAGATGGTAAACCAGTTGCAAGATTCTTGATTTATTAACACTTAACTTTGCATTTTTCTTGCTTAACACTTGTAAAAGGATTTAACCAGCCCTTAAATCTTCTCTCGGAACATTCTTAGATATGATGTAGGTTTGTATGTAAATGTGTTGATATAAAATTATATGGATTTGGTTGTGTTGAGGGTGTGGCCGTAGCCAAGAGGAGGAGAGGGAGAGATTTTGTGATGAATTTGTAAAGAAATGTACTTATTGATTTTGTAGTCTAGTATGGTTATATGGGTTACTAGGGTTAAGGAACTCTAGTTAAGTTAATAGGGTAAGGTTAAGGAATATCTAATAGATATTTTAAATAATTATCTAATAAATATCTAATAAAATATCTAGGGTTTTAAAAATGCTGTATAAGTTGATTTCCGGTATGCTTAACGTATTTATTGCGAAACGTAAACGTCTTACGCAACAATAAAAATAAAATATAAAAAGTTAATTATTACTTTCATAAAAATAATATATTGCTTGCTTGACAAAAACTTTAATTCGTTTGGTGTTCGATTACGCTAAACGATAATTTTTTTAACTTACGCGATCTAACTTAACTATTACGATTTAAAAGCAAACCCAAAAAAAAAAGTCACTCATAAATTACCTCAGCAATTTGGAAGAAAAGCTAGCCAGGGAAGAGCTTATAAGACCATACTAGCTTGTATTTGACAAGCTAAAGCTTGTAGATCACTTTATTTACCCTGTTTTGAGCAAGGGTTTTGTAAGTTTCTATTTTTTTAATTTTTGCTTATTCACTGTTCATGTGCTTATTTATGCTTATTTGCTGCTTATTCCTGCTTATTACTGTTGTTTTATGCTTATTGGTTTTTGTTTAATGCTTATATGTCATTTCTTTATACTTTTACTTTAAAACTGTCTTTTTTTAGCTTAATTTGCTTAATCTTTGTTTGCTTATTTAAATGCTTATTTGTGGTTGGATTGTGCTTATTTCTGCTTAACATTGATTAGTTGTCATCTGTCTTCAAAACTTTTTGCTTAAATCAGTTTATATCAATTTAAAAATGCATTTTTCAAACTTAAGGGAGTGTTTGGCATAAGGTGTCAAAAAAGGTCAAAACTTATAAAAAATCATTTGGGTCACTTTGGCAACTTGTTCAAGCCTTTTTAAGTTGTTCTTAAGCTGTTTTCAAGAATTTTGAAGTTAAAATTATGTTGTTAAGTTTTTTTTTAAGGGTGTTCAAAACTGTGGTTCAAAAACAGTTTCAAGGTGCTTATTTGATTAAGATCTTTTTAACATCTTTTAAGAGTTGTTTTTGTGTTGTTATTTGCGTAAAAATGCAGTAGTCTAAGTGTCTTCTAGTTTACTTTTGTTTTTATCGAAATCTATCACAATATTGGTTAAGTGTCTTTTGAGTTAAAAACAGTTTTTTTTAGTTTCAAATTTAGGTAAGTAATAGTTGTTCTTAGGGTCTGAGTTTAAGAGCATAAGCTCAATGGTTGGTGATCTTAATCTGTTTTAACTTATCTTTCTTTTTAAAATTCTTTTTATAGCTTATTTGTTGAGCTGCATTTAGCCTTTTGTCTTTACAAATTTTGAAAAACCAAGCATATTGAGTGAATAACTTTTTCTTAACCCTTTTTCAGGGCTTATTTTAATTTCAAACTGTTTTTTCTTTGCTGCTTATTGTAGTTTGTTGGATAAAGTTTTCAGTGTTATAAGCCCTATAGCCATAAGGATCCTTTAAGGTGCTTAAAATTAAGCCCAAAAATTGTTCTTTAGGCTGTTTGTCTGTTGTATTTAGCCATTTGCTTATTTGTTTTTTTTAGCTTTTCTGCTTAATTTCATTTGCTTATTTTGTTTAGACCTGCTTATTAGGTGTAGTATAGAATCTGTTTTTCCTTATTTTCTTTCCTCTTGTGCTTATTTGTCTTAAAAAAAGCAAACAAATTAGCCCTTAAGTCTTAGTGTTAAATAGCCAAATCTGCCTGCTTATTGTTGCCTTTCCAGCTTATTTTTAAGTTTATAAAAAAAGTTCCCTTTTTAAAATTTGCTTATTTTTAAGTCATAAAGCTTTTTCAAAAAAAATGTTCAAAAATAAATACTTAGGAAATGGGAAGTCTGGGGTGAGCTAGGCTCGAACCCCAGACCTCTACCCTCTCAACCAAGTTTTAACACAATACACAACACCACTAGCGCCCTTGGGTCTTTTCCGTTTTCTTTTGCATGCTTTATTCTTTTATCACTTTTTTACTCAGTTTAGCTTATAAGCTGTTTTTGCTTTTTAACAGCTTATTTCGATAAGTTGTTTCCACCTTTTTATTTTTCTTAGGATCTTAACTGTTTAATGCACTTTCCTTGAATTTTTCAGATTTTTATAAAATAGATTAGTATTTTTAATCATTTTATTTCATTTAATCTGTTTTTAATTCATAAAAAAATTATTAAAAAGTCAAAAAAATATAATTCTTTTTTTAAAAATTTTCTTTTATCAAATAGGAGTTATGAAAATTAAATTTGCATTCGTAGGGTTAAAATTGTAGAATTTAGGTTTTTAATGAACGGGTTTTGATCCCGTGTTCGTTTTTAGGTTTTTAGCTTATATTTCTTTCGTTTTAGGGTTTCTTTTGCTTGTTTTTGCATTTTAATTGTAGAAATAGAATCCAAATCACAAAAATCATTGAACCATTCAAAAACGCGATCACGAACTTAATCCCGATTTTCAATTCACACCTCGTTAGGAAACGACCCGGGAGATTTTAGATTTTGCTTTGGTCAAAAGTATTTTCTTTTAAAATCTTTTGGATTTCTTATCGTTGATATTTTTAACTCTTATTATATTTATATATTTATTATATATTTATTATATACAAAGGGTTTAAATTTATCACTATCATTTTGGCGTCGTTGCCGGGGAGGTGTGTGCGATTTTCGTGTTTTCGTTTGAAGATTAGTTTTTGAAGACCCTTCCTCGTGAAGTTATCATTTTCCGTTTGTGAATATTTTCTTATTATTAAAAATTAAAAAAATACCAACAATACTTCTCCTAAAGTATTGAATGTACCAAAAAAATTAAAAAAACCAACAAAACAAATCGCGTTGTTAATTGTTATAATCGGCTCACCTTTGAATTACAAACTATAAGGAGGGTATAAGACGGGCTTGATCCAAGGAACATCGCCCAAAAAGGAAGAACACTTTTAAATCGCTTCGGTGTGCTAATTCCTTCCGCTCTCTTGTGAGTAGTTTAAAGAGCTACCGTGGACTTTTAACATCCGGTTACCAAAAATATTGTGTTGTTCTTGTTTTTAGTGCATGCGCACTCGCTCTTCTTCGAGTCTAGTTGGTGAATCTTCTCCTAATCCAACTACTTCAAATCCAAAACGTCGTAACCGTAGACGTTCAAGGCAACCTTTTTCTCTTGAAGAATCTCTCGTAGATACGATGGCCAATCAACGTACTATGGTGGAATTGCTCCGTGCACCCACCGAGGGTTATGCGGAGGCAATCGTGGTTCCACCAATTCTTGCTAAGCATTTCGAGCTAAAGCATAGTCTCATTAATATGATGACTTAGGACCATTTCTTCGGACTTGAGAAAGACAATCCTCATGATCACATTCGTTGGTTTAACAAAATAACTTCCACCATAAAATACAAGGATGTGCCTAATTCGGCGATTAAGCTTATGCTTTTTCCATTCTCTCTTGCGGGGGCAGCCCGTCGTTGGCTCGAAAAAGAACCCCCTCGTTCTATTCTCACTTGGGAAGATCTTGTTTCCAAATTCATCAATGAATTCTTTCCTCCCTTAAGAACGACAAATCTCCAAAATGAAATTTCCAACTTTGAACAACGTTTTGGTGAATCGTTTCATGAGGCATGGGACCGTTACAAGGATCTCCTTCGTGCATGCCCTCATCATGGTTTTACCGAATTGCATCAACTTGATACCTTCTACAATGCCTTAAACCCAACCGACCAAGATTCTTTGAATTCTGCCGCCGGTGGCCCTAATGCCAACCTCCAGACCAATCTTTTGGATAAAGTACTGCAAATGTGTTACGATTATCGAAACAAATCCCCCCCCACCTCCACCCCCGCCCCCTCTCAAGGTCCCGCAATTCACCAAACAAATCAATTATTTCTCAAGTGAAATCAAGTGATGTTAATTTTTCTTCTTCCTCAGAGATAGCCAAACTTACTCATGCAGTAAATCAGCAAACAAGTGATGTGACTACCGCCATGACCACTATTCTCAAGCAATTTCAAGCAACCCCACCTCCAGCTTCCGTAAAAGCAATTAAGGAAATTTGTGTTACTTACGGTGGTGCTCATCCTTATTATCAGTGTCTCACCACCGATGGCAACACTTTTCGAGATAATATTCAAGGATACGTTTCTGCAGCCGCGGTTAACTACAATCAGGGTAATTCCGGTTATCGCCTGCCGAGGGGGGCTAATCAAATTCGAACACCGTGTTTTGCTCAACCAATGTTAAACTAAATCCAAACCGTTTCGCCAACCTCAAGGATATAATGAGGAAACAATTTCAATCAAAATACAACTTATCAAGCTCCAACTCAACAAAATCAAGTTGTTCCTTTAAGTGAGTTGGAGAAAATTAAGAAAATGAATGAGATCAATATAAAAGCCATGCAAACTCAAATTAACAATGTGAAAAATGATTAAGAAATGAATGAAAACTTTGATTCAAAGCTTCCAATGTCCTATCAAACCAATGAGCTTAAGAACATGATGGCTAGCTTTTTCCAAATGAACACCGCTTCTACCTCGGGTTCGGGATCTCTCCCTAGCAACACCGTTGCTAACCCGAGAGGTGAATTGAAAGCCATCACCACCCGAAGTGGTCTTGTTCTTGATGGACCTTCCGTTCCTATGCCTCCTCCATTCATTAATCCGGAGGAGGATGAACGTGTAGAGGAGACTTTAACGGACCCGGAACTCGCTGAGTATACCATTAAGGTCCCACCTCCTCTTGTCCAAAAAGCTAAACCTACTTCTCTAAAGAATTATGTGGTGCACCAAAGGGATCCTCTTCACCCCAATATCCCTTATCCTTCAAGAATGAACCAAGAAAAACGGCAAGAGAAAGATGAAGTCCAAATTCACAAATTTTGGCAAATGTTCAAACAACTTCACATCAATATCTCTCTTGCCGATGCTTTGGTTCTAATCCCGAAATACCAAAAGATGCTTAAAAGTCTCCTTTCCAATAAGGAGAAACTTTTAGAGCTAGCAAATACACCCCTCAATGAAAATTGCTCAGCGGTTATCCTTAAGAAGTTACCCGAAAAACTAGGTGACCCTGGGAAATTTCTCATTCTGTGTGGTTTTAGTGAGCTCAAGTGCAAGGCCCTAGCCGATCTAGGTGCTAGCATCAACTTGATGCCACTCTCGGTTTGGAAAAAGTTAGGTTTACCCGAGCTTATTTCCACCCAAATGACCCTTGAACTTGCTAACCGGGAGATTTGCACTCCGGTTGGAATTGCAAGAGATGTCTTTGTTCCGGTTGGAAGATTCACATTCCCTGCCGATTTTGTCATCGTTGATTATGAAAGCGATCCTCGTGTCCCCCTCATCTTGGGAAGACCTTTCTTACGGACCGCTCGTGCTTTGATTGACGTTCACGGAGAAGAAATGATTCTCCGTGACGGTGATGAAAGATTGATCTTGAATATGAGAAATGACACTTCAAGATATTCTAATACACCTAAAAAAGAATCAATCAACATGATTGATATCTACAATATTTCTCACAAAGAATATCTTGAAGACTTGTTTGCAAATGAAAAGATTACCAATCATCCAAGTGGCAATCCCACTTCTTCTCTCACTTCTCATATCAATCCATTGAGTGGCAACCCCACTCTAATTTCGGAACCCGTGACCAAGTCTTCTTCCCCCACATTTACTTCCATCGAAGAAAGTGATTTAATTTGGGAAGAATTCGAAGCTTATCTCGCAAGTGATTCATTTCCATCGGGAAATAGTAATCCTTTATCTCCTCTCCCTCCTTTTCATAATTCTTTAAGTGGCAGTACCACTTCTTCTTCACCTAGTCTCCCGATTTCTGAGACTAGCGACTATTCTCTTGAGGAGTTAGCCGATGAACTCGCTCATTTTGCATTTCCACCAGGAATTGATTACCTTCCCTTTAATGCCGAATCCGATCATTGATAAATAGAGTATTTGCTTAACCATGATCCTATTAAGGAAATGGATTCTATTCTCGAAGATTCGGTTGATAAAAATTCTCCTGATGACAATCTTGTTGTGAGTTACGCCAGAGTTTTGAGGGTTGGTCTCCGGATGAAAAACTCTACTCCTTGATTACTCATCCCCACTCCATTATGGGATGATTATGATGGATGAAATCCTTTATGATCTTGAGGACGTTAATGATTAATACATTTGATGATTCCATTTGACTCTGAGGAAGAGAAATTCAAAGAGTCTAACTCTCTTGATTGATGAACTTGATCTTCCTGGATAAGAGATTTTCCTTCCTTTTCCCGGAGTGTGACTTGGTTTTCTATGAGGATTTTTCGAGGTTTGATGCTTTGTCTTTTATCGACCAACAACGAGGACATGGTATTTATATCTTGGTGATACTTCATTTCATGCGAACCATTTGAGAAGGCACCATATGTTGCAAACACCGGATAAGAACTGTAAAGAAGGATATCTAATGCTTCTTTAATTCTTAAGCGATTTTAATCCTCCTCTTCTTTATGACATTCCTTTCACTAAAGAAGTTATCGGGTCGAAACTCTACTCCGGTTTTCATCCGATAATGAAGAAAAAGTTTTCATCCCGGGAAGGGATTCTCACGTTCTAAAGGAGTTCATTACTTCTCTTCTCCCGAAATTATCTCATCGGGACTCTAAAGCTTTCAAAGTATTAAGAAATTTTAAAAAGGCACGGCAGAGATTTTTCCTCGCTCTTATGGACGAGGACATCCGTGTTTTGGATGTTCCGTGTCTCCATTTCTATCCCTTTGACAAGCTTAGTATAGGGGGCTCGGGCTCATAGCTAGGACCTAAACAATAAGCTTCGTGTGTGGAACCATGCTTATCCTAGTATAATCGTAGTAGTAGTATGCTAAGTTATGTAGTAATGAATAAGTGTTTTGTTGTTGTGAGGAGGCTCGCCTTTTCTATTTTTGTGCTTTGTGTTTTATGTTATATGTCCAAGATTGCCTGGATTTTTGAAGCCTCTCGTGCTCTCGGTTTTTGTCCTTCGTTCACTAGAGCTTCAAATCCTCAGCTTTATTTTGGGAATCCAATATCCAAATCTTATCGACTAACGTTTATCTTTAAGCATACTTAATAAACGGCTTAGGATTTACGTAGAGACCCTTCTTAAAACATTGAGGACAATGTTCAGTTCTAGTATGGGGGGGGGTCTATCGATTTGATTGTGCTTACAGTCGTTGTTTTCATGTAATCCTGTTTTTACCACCAAAATACCATAAAAATGAAAAAAATTAAAATTTTCAAAAATAAAATAAGTGTTTTGTCACAATTTTGACTTTCCTGCTGTGTAAAATAAGAATAAATTTTGACTCGATCGAGCGTGTTGAAGTCTAGCTTGTTCCTTAACTTTTAGACTAAACCTTCGGGGAAATTCGCGAAGGACGAAAA
The DNA here is from genome assembly GCA_026074375.1 of Tanacetum coccineum. Lineage (NCBI taxonomy): Eukaryota > Viridiplantae > Streptophyta > Magnoliopsida > Asterales > Asteraceae > Tanacetum > Tanacetum coccineum. Next base: position 7,135 of record BQNB010083820.1, on the reverse strand, counting down.
ATGATAGAGTTAAGTATGAGTTGGATGCTAAACAAGGATTAGTTGGAAATCTTAAGAACTCATAAGTGTAGTTTGTGGTTTTTCTCTCCCATAAGCTTTTAACAGGACTAATAATACGTGCTCTTTTCGAAAATTAAACTTAAATCAACAATTTTTGAAGTATAGTTGATATCAATAATTTTAGTTCAAATTTATACTTAAATTTACTAAAAATTTTTTTTCTCTATATCGTGGTATTATATGTAAAAAAAAGATGTAATAATAATAATAAACTGTAGGCTAATAAAAGTTTA
>BQNB010083819.1:0-28930 GCA_026074375.1 Tanacetum coccineum | reverse complement strand
AATGGGCTTTACAAAAAGCGTATAAAGATAATGCATATCTTTTCCTAAGATATCTCATGCATATCTTTAACTCTAACTAATTTTTGAGTAAGCATACTTAACTACTACATAAACAGTATTAACTATTTAATACTACCAGTACTAACTATGATAAACTTTCTACCAGTACTAACTATTACACTAGCAGAATTAACTACAATACTAACAGAATTAAGTCTCTTATACAAAATTCCTAACAACTTTTGTTAGTGGATGATTTTTGGTCCATTGGTAATCATGACTTTGTGGTTGAAATGAATGCATGTTTGTATTATCAATGTTGCATGAGGAAGACTCAACAATATCTTATACCGGTGTACAGAAAGGATTGATAAATTCATCTTGTTGAGATGATGCATTCGCTGCTTGATCATTGTTGTTTTCCTCAACATAAACATGTGTTGGATTGTAATATTTTTCAAACAAAGGATTGAATAGAAATTCCAACTCTTGTTATGACGAACCTGTCTTGTCTGCTAGAGGAAAAACATTTTGTCTTGGGGGCACGGGGCCAGAGTTGTCATAATCTTACGCCTTTTGTCCTTGTGGAACAAGGTCCAAGTAGACATTATCAACAGACATCTTTTGTCATTGGGGCACGAGGTCTGAACTGTTGTGATCAGACGTCATTTCTTGGATTTCAACAAACTTAATATGAATGGACTCAACTATCAAGCGTGTTCTCTTGTTATAAACATGATATCCCTTCGACTGAGTAGAATATCCCACCATGACACACGGATCCCCTTTTTCTTTCATCTTATCCAGACTTTCCCCATCTCTAGTTAAATAACAAATGCAACCAAAGATGTGAAGATGTTTGATAGAAGGTTTCCTATCATTGATGATGTGATATGCTGTCTTTCCATGAGTTTATATGATGATAGATCTGTTCTGAGTATAGCATGCGGTTGCAACTGCTTCAGCCCAAAATGATAATAGAAGCTTAGAAGCTGAAAGCATCGTTCGAGCAGCCTCAACAAGAGTACAGTTTCGTCTTTTGACAACACCGTTCTGTTCAGGTATTTGAGGAGTGGAAGTTTGATGTTCAATGCCTTCTTCTATGAAATAAGCATGGAGTGTCTTGTTCAAGAACTCTGTGCCTCTGTCAGTCCGGACAGTAATTACTTGAGCTTAAAGATTGCTTTGAATCATCGTGAGAAAGTCTTTAATAACTTATGGTGTTTCATCCTTGGATCTTAGAAAAAGAGTCCAAGTGTATCTTGAATAGTCATCAACAATCACCAGAATGTACTTTTTCCCATTTATGCTTGCAACCCGCATTGGACCACATAAGTCCATATGAAGCAAATTTAGCCTTCCTTTGGAACTTGGAACAACTTTGGACTTAAATGAGTTTCTTTTTGCTTTACTCATTTCACAAGATGAACATAGTTGATCCTTGACATATTTCAGCTTTGGTAGGCCATTAACGACATCTTTCTTTTAAAGCAAGTTGATGTAATCGAAGTTAAGATGAGACAATCTTCGATGCCATAACCATGCTTGAGTTGGTGAGGCTTTAGCCATGAAGCAAATTGGAGTTGATGAGGTTGTTTCATGAAGAGAAATTGTGTAGAGATCAAATCCACAATTACCAGTGAGTAAATCATTTCCTTAAAGATCTCTCACATAACAAGTAGATTTTCAGAAAGCAACTTCCAAATCCGCATCATAAAGTTGACCAACCGAGAACAGATTGTGATTGAGGCCTTCGACGTAATAAACCTGTTTGATCGTGATATTTCCTTGAATCAAATCTCCATAACCAAGAATTGGAGCAAATTGATCATTGCCAAAATGAATAGTACCCAAAAATCTCTCAACAAAATTACACAACAACTTGAGATTGCCCGTCATGTACTTTGTGCATCCAGAGTCAACTATGAATAGGATGAGTTGTACCATCTGCAAGAGAATTAGAGGACGATGGAACATTGGACAAATTGGATCCTAAGGAGTTTGATATCTTCAAGACATTAGTAATCCTAGAGACAATGTCTATAGTAGGACTAGAACTTGTAGATACATCATCTTTTTTGATTTTAGGTATCCATATCTGTTTTGTCTTAGTTGGTTTTTGTGTCCATTTATATCCTGATGGACATTTCTTTGCTATCCACCATTTCCATGCTTGTGTTGTATTCTCATACAACTCCTTATAGTAACTCTTGGATTTCTGAATAGTGGTATCTGATGTAACTATTTTCTTATGGGGTGTTGCAACAGATTTATTTGCTTTTCTCTTAGGTTTACTAGCACTAATAGGCACTACGCTAGGCTTCTTAGTTCTAGCATTCACGTCATTCAAATATCTAGAAACACAAGCATCATGATTTGAATTAAACACACATTGTCCACATTCAGCACAAACAACAATAACATTCGAAGTTCTAGAATTCAAACTATCATTACATGCAGTTACAGACTTTGTTTTCTTGGAATTACTGGAAATGCTATGGTGGTCTTCTACTTCAATCCCCTTAAACTTCACTTGACTATTGTTTGGCATGACCTTTTCTTTAACTTTATTGCTCTTAAGTTGTGGTCTGCTAATGCTAGTTGTAACACCCCCAAAAATCACTTACAACGCAGCGGAATACCAAATGGGGTGTTACTTCGTAATACACAGCAATAGATACAAGAGAACGACCTCTAGGTGTCGTTTGAATAATAACATTTGTTGATTCAATAAAAATTTGAATTTAATAATACATTTGTCCCATAATTTGCATCACAATGAAAAGCTTGAATGTAAAGACTCCAATGCACATCAAATAGTCCAAGCATCTAATTCACCTGAGAAAAACATGCTTAAAAGTGTCAACATTAAAGTTGGTGAGTTCATAGATTAGTTTAAATATAAATGTAATCCACTGTATATCACAGTACTATGTAAAAATCTCAAAGATTTATAAAGAATGCATAACACATTTTATGTCATCAAAAGTACCAATCTTATCCCAAAGATTTATAAAGAATGCATAACACATTTTATGTCATCAAAAGTACCAATCTTATCCCAAAGATTTTATAAAGAATGCATAACACATTTTATGTCATCAAAAGTACCAATCTTATCCCAAAGATTTATAAAGAATGCATAACACATTTTATGTCATCAAAAGTACCAATCTTATCCCAAAGATTTATAAAGAATGCATATTCATTTTGATGGAACAAAATGGAGTCAACTTATATAAATTCCGTGACATTTCCCGCACTATATAAATTCCGTGCCCGCACTATACAAATTTCGTGCCATGTTGGGGAGGCCCGAAGGTCCCAACGATATAATCCGACATGTTATAACGTTCGTTCCCAGTGATTGCTAGTCACCCGAACGGGGGTTGTCAATCGAATAGATCTATAATGTTTCGTTTACCAAGAGATCGCTAATCACCTTCCGAACAGGGATCCGCACCGATTAGATCTTAGTTCATATACATTCGCGCTCACCCTCCAAGTGATTTACAGTTCATGACGCTGTGACGTAGACTTGTATGTACCCTAATTTGGGCAGTGATACAAATAATGCGTATATATACTCCCGTTACCGGTGTCCCCTCCAAGAACACCCGGGCAGTAATGTAAAATATGTTCTCCCCGTTGACCGGTTGTCCCCTCAAGAAAGACACCCCGGGCAGTAATTGTATTGTTATCAGGTTCAATCAGCCTAAGCTAATCAAAATCATTTCAAATGTAAAGTATGCATTTGTGACCAAAATGAGTCAAATAATGTATCCCATAGCGAACTTGCAAGACAATAAGAATGTAAACCAATTTATAAAACAATCTGTATAATGCATTTGTAAACAAGATGTTCTCACCCCAAATATATGTAAAACCAGTAAAACATGGGGCTATAAACTCACAAAATCCTTTAAAACAATCACATTGTTATAAGATAACCAAATATAAGATTTTGTAGACAAGCATGTATCCCCCTCGCGGGTTATAAAACATTCAAAAGATTGAAAAGCGAGGCTATGAATACATTGATAAAGACCTGACGATCCAATTAATCCCATAAATCACAACTGGACTGCACGATCTCGACCAGACCTACTATTATGTCGTTTCGATTATAACAATAATATATAGACCAAACGATGCGCTACCTCGTTACCACGAAATATACATATTTTTTATATGTATGGAGTCATTATACCATGTGATGAGTGGAAATCCACTTTCGGTTCTTTAAACCTTAACCCTTAGGTATATTTTATGTGGTATATACGATTTCCGTCCAATCCTAACTTTCTCAATTTCTAAAGCTTGACTAAGCTCGCGGCCAAAGTTAAAATGCCATTACGAACAACTTTCGTGTTTCGCCGGAAGGCTGAAACGGGCTCGAAAGTGCTCAAATCGTTTAATTAATAGATATGTCAGATTTAATATATTAAAAATAATTTATTTTCTATAAAAGTGTATATTCCGATTTCGAACCAGTTTCTTCGTTATTGAGAGTTAGAAGTCCCGTTTTATGTCTAAACGTCCGTCAAAATATAATTTGTTATATTTTATAAACCAAAGTCTAACTTTTCAAGGTCTCGAATTCCGAATCCCACATTCTATTTTCTGTTTTAAATTATCCGTTATATAAAGGCACTAAAGTCCATTTTTAGTCCAATTCTCGTCTAAAGCATATCTAATACTGCTTATACATTAATATAAGTCCCGTTTTAATATTTATTTCATATTTTAACTAGACCGCGCAAGTTCTAATATTTTTCATCACATTATATATAAATCGATTAAATGAAACAATTTATATATTTTCGCGTTAACTAAACTCACTTTATTTTGGTGTCAACACACAACTTGACGCACCCCGGCTGATGGACAGCCAAACGCACCCTTGTGCGTGGCTGTTAAGCCAAACGCACCCTTAGGCTATTTTGACAGCCAAACGCACCCTTGTGCGTCTCTGTCTAAACCAAACACACCCTTTTGTGTTATAACCCAAACCAACCCAAACACGCCCTAGGGGCTGCCACGACCCAAACAAACAAACCCCCTAGCTGCTAAACCCAAACAGCCCCCTACTCGGTATATATATACAAACCAAACGCACCCGGCTGTGAACCACAACCAACCCCACACGAACACCCTTTTTCGGGTCTACCCGGACCCACAAACCCGGCTGTCCAACCCGACACAACAATCCCTCCGCCCCCAGCTGTCCCGTTGTTTGACAGCCAACCCGACTCATTCCCGCTGTCCCGACCCAACTCACAAACAAACACCCCAAGATTTCAACAAGCCAAACGAACACCCCCGGTGATAACTAACAAAACCAACGCACCATTTGTTGGTTGACCCGAAACCAAACGCACATGTGGTGCGTGTACACAAACTAACCGCACCCTTTTGAGGTGTTAAACCCCAAATCGAACGCACCCTCGGAGCTGGAAAATGATGATGATGATGATGGCAGGCGGGTGTGGTGGTGGCGTGGTTTCGGTGGTGGTGATGGTGGTGTTATAAGGCGCGTGGAGGGAGAGTGTTATGGGGGAATTTCGTATACGATGGTTGTGATGAACATTATTTTGTTGTTGGTCGGAAAAGTCACCGGAAAACTTTTCCGGTGACCGGAGGTGGTGGCGGCGGTGTTCCGGTGGCCGGATATTTGTGAGAGAGAGAGAGAGTTTAGTGAGAGTGTGTGTGTATAAGTGAGATGGAAATGAATAAAAAGTATAAGATTTTTATATATATATCAATTTAAAATGAAAAGTTTTAATAGTTGAGGGGTTAAAGTGTAACATTTTTATTATAGTTTTTATAAAAACGGTTCGGGACTCATTTGAGCGACTTAACGGATGATTCAAATCTCGAAACTTGCGCCATTGTTTTTAAAATCATTTTTCTGATAAAAATGAGTATTTATTTGATAATATTTCATAAATATTTTATAACATTTTATAAAATATTTGTTATTCATTTTGTGAACCGGTTTCGCTCCGTCTGAAATAAAAATGGATTTCAACTCGAATAGTCGCGTTTTCAAAAACGCTTTTAATTTAAAATGATGAATAATTTATTTAATATTTTTATTAAATAAATATCTGTAATTAAAAAAACAAATTTAATGTTTTTGTGTGTCCGCGGATTGTATATTGTTCGATAATGTTTGCGGTGCTGTTTTAGCCTGGTTCGGCTCGTTTTCCAGGTCTCTGGGCAAAACTAAAAAAGTTGTCAGGAGGGTTCATTCCACATCAAATTGCTTTAGAGGCCGAGTCGTGAAAACGTGATTTTAGATGATCGTTTGCTTTTATAAGTCAAAAGTCAGACCCAAAAAGTCAAAGATTGACATCGTCATTCTAAATTCGAAAATTCTCGGATGTTACAGTTCCTACCCCTTTTAATAGAATCTCGGACCCGAGATGAAATTCGTGTTATATCCGATTGTTGTGATCCAGAGAAAAGGTTTAAATCTGATAAACCGTTTCCTAAGCAGCACGATGTACTTTCTTCAGAAAGATAGTGTTTCGACAACTTCTCAACATACCAAAAAGTTTGGCTAAGATTGACCTGGATATATAATCCTTCAAGGTAGATATTTTGGAAAAAGATCTGGCACAAGTTTTGATGTTTGATAGTAACACCACTGTATCGCTCTCACTCGACATCTCGCTTACTCACGACCAAATATTGTCTGCTTTGCCCTCGTTCTACCGTGTTTGCTTTTTGTGTTCCTTGCGTGGACTTCCCGCAGGTCACCAATAACCAGTGCTAACTCTCACTCAAGCTACGCTCAACTGCTAGTTTCTTGGCTATACTAGGTCTGTACGCGACCTACAGTCTTCTTAGTGGCCTGAATCTGAATTACGTCCCAACTATCTGTTCGTCGATAGGTGTTTATCGTTTTAAGGGGAGTTGCTATTACTCTATGGGGATAAAGTCTGTATCGTCGTTGGACCGCTCCAGGAGCTCAACCAGTATTGGCGGTCCACTGCGTCAATACCTGTATATTGCACTTTGTCTGTAAGGCTCCTAAGACGTTCGTGATTTCAAGACTTCTGCAATGGCAAAAGTAAATAAACTTAAGAATGAGGTAAGTAGCTCCAAGTGGGGGCCTTAGTTATGCTATAAGTGGCAAGACCGATTTGTGTATCTAGACCTTTTAACGGATCTTGATGGATTATCATTTCAGGTTCATTACTCGTTGTTCCATATCGGGATGCAATTAAGACCACTCATTTTAATTTCTTATTTACATAAAGAAGCGTCCAATTTATGTAAGTAGAAGAAATGATAAAACTTATGGTTCGGTGATTTCTAATTCTATTTATTTTAAACTGAAGAGGCGTCCCAATCCTTTCAAATAAAATAACAGAATTATAAATCATCCTACTTAATAATTCCCGGTTTGCATACGCGTACTTCTAACCTTCTCAAGGTGGTTGACATGACGATGCAAGTGTTCTATCTGAAATATGGGTACGTTGGTGAATTTAAAACTCGGTCTTTGGAAGTTGGGAGTTTAAACACTGCTCAGGGAGATCAATAAAGTTCAGGATAATTATGGTACTCGTTTCGAGTATAATAGGTAAAGATTTCTTATAAACAATACCAGTATAGTGATTACCATATCGATCCTCCTATTAAAGTTCCTGCCTATACAAGACTTGCCAAAATTTCGATTCGTACACAATCCCGTGTAAACAGTAACTGTGACGGGCTTGTTAACATGCAATTTTCATATCACTCCTCTATTTACAAGTCCCGCTAGTTACAAGATTGAATACTTAGATTCATATTACTTCCATGGTAAACAAAAATTTTGACGGTTCGATTGTAATACATATTATATAAAGTTATGAAGGAAATATATTCTTAGAGGTCCTTGTGTTAATTTACAATGTCTGAGAACAATTAAGACCATTGTGCAACTCACAATGTCTGACATATAATTGAGACCATTGTGCAACTCACAATGTCTGACATATAATTGAGACCATTGTACAACTCACAATGTATCTGAAATAATTGAGTCCATTGTGCAAATAAATGCTCTGACATATAATTGAGACCATTGTGCATACTCACAATGTCTAGAAAGCTTCCGGCTATTTAATATAAATAACTCTTATTAAATAAGCGTACGATATACGCGAAAGGCAATGCAGCCATATATCATATTTATATATGTATGCCACGTAAGCAACATAATGCAACCGTAATGTAAGTCATTACGCAAGTAGTGAGTAAGCACTCTTTGAAAATGTTTGTTGTGATTGCTTTATTTGTGGAAAACGGTTATAAAGGTCTAGGGTAAAAATATGCACTAGTTCTCTATAACCATTGCTCTGATACCAATCTGTAACACCCCCAAAAATCACTTACACGCAGCGGAAGTACAAATGGGGTCGTTACTTTCGTAAATAACTGCAATAGAATACAAGAGAACGACCTCTAGGTTGTCGTTTTGAATATCACAATTTTTGATTCAATAAAAAATTGAATTTACTAATACATTTGTCCCATAATTTGATCACAAATGAAAAGCTTTGAAAATGTAAAGACTCCATTATGACATCAATATCGTCCAAGCATCTAATCCACCTGAGAAAAAAACATGCTTAAAAGTGGTAACATTAAAGTTGGTGAGTTCTAGATTAGTTTAAATATAAATGTAATCCACTGTATATCACAGTACTATGTAAAAATCCCAAAGATTTATAAAGAATGCATAACACATTTTATGTCATCAAAAGTACCAATCTTATCCCAAAGATTTATAAAGAATGCATAACACATTTTATGTCATCAAAAGTACCAATCTTATCCCAAAGATTTATAAAGAATGCATAACACATTTTATGTCATCAAAAGTACCAATCTTATCCCAAAGATTTATAAAGAATGCATAACACATTTTATGTCATCAAAAGTACCAATCTTATTCCAAAGATTTATAAAGAATGCATAACACATTTTTGACAAATTGAGTCATATATAAGATTTCCGTGACATTTCCCGCACTATATAAATTCGTGCCCGCACTATATAAATTTCGTGCCATGTTTGAGGAGGCCCGAAGGGTTCCCATCGTTATAAATCGGACATGTTATTACGGTTCGTTCCCAGTGAATGCGACACACCCGAACGGGGGTTGTCAATCCATAGATCTCTAATGTTTCGTTTACCAAGTGACGTAATCACCCGAACAGGGGATCCAACCCGCATAGATCTATTTCATAAAAACTTTCGACGCTCACCTCCGAGTGATTTACAGTTCATGACGCTGTGCGTAGACTTGTATGTACCCTATTTTTGGGCCGTTGCTATCTAGTGATACCAATAATGACGTATTATATACTCCCCGGTTAACGGTGTCCCTCCAAGAACATCGGGCAGTAATGTTAAAAATATGTACTCCCGTTACGGTGTCCCCTCCAAGAAACACCCGGCAGTAATTTTAGTGTTATAGTTCAATCAGCCTAGAGCTCAATCAAAATTATTTCAAATGTAAAGTATGATTTGTGACCAAAATGAAGTCAAATAATGTATCCTCCATAGCGAACTATGCAAATAAGTATTGTAAACCAATTTCTATAACAATATGTAAATTGCTCATTTGTAAACAAGCATGTTCTCACCCCAAAAATAGTAAAACAGAAAACATGGGGCTATCAACTCACAAAATCCTTTAAAACACTCACATTGTTTTTAAGATAACAAATATAAGATTTTGTAGGACAAGCATGTATCCCCCTCGCGGGTTATAAACATTCAAAAGATTGAAAAAAGCGGGCTATTGGAACTCCATTGATTAAAAGGACCCGATCAATTAATCCAATTAAAATCCACAACTGAATCCCTGCAACTTGATTCTAGAGCATACATATAATTATGTTCGTTCGTATTATAAACATAATAAATCGACCAACGATGCGATACATCGTTAACCACGAAATCATACATATTTTTATTGTATGCTAGTCATATATAATGTGATGGAGAAATCCCACTTGCGCAGTCTTTAAACTTAACCTATAGTATATTGTATGTATATATACTATTTACGTCCAATCCTAAACTAAATCTCAATTTCTAAAGCTGATAAGCCTCGACTGCAAAGTAAAAGTGCCATTACGAACAACTTTCGTTGTTTCGCCGGAGGTGAACGACTCTGAATTGCCTCGAATCGTTTATTAAGAGATCTGTCACGATTTAATATATTAAAAATAATCTTATTTTCTATTAAAGCACATTATTACCACCGATACATACTACTGTATATTCCGATTTCGATCCAGTTTCTTCGTTATTGGGAGTTACAAGTCCCGTTTTATGTTTAAACGTCCGTAAAAATATAATTTGTTATATTTTATAAACCAAAGTCTAACTTTTCAAGGTCTCGAATTCCGAATCCCACATTCTATTTTCTGTTTTAAATTATCCGTTATATAAAGGCACTAAAGTCCATTTTTAGTCCAATTCTCGTCTAAAGCATATCTAATACTGCTTAGACTTATAGAAGTCCCGTTTTATAATTATTTCATATTTTAACTAGACCGCGCAAGTTCTAATATTTTTCGTCACATTATATATAAATCGATTAAATGAAACAATTTATATATTTGTGTAACTAAACTCGCTTTATTTTGTGTTCACACACATTTGACGACCTGGCTGATGGACAGCCAAACGCACCCTTGTGCGTGGCTGTTAAGCCAAACGCACCCTTAGGCTATTTTTGACAGCAAACGCCACCCTTGTGCTTCTTGTCTAACCAAACACACCATTTTGTGTTATAACCAAACAACCAAACACGCACTAGGGGCTTGCCACGACCAAACAAAACCCCTACGCTGCTAAACCCAACAGCCCGCTACGCGGTATATCTATACCAAACAAAAGCCACCCTCCGTTGTAGGCTGTGTGAACCATACAACCAACCCCACACGAACACCCTTTTTCGGGTCTACCCGGACCCACAAACCCCTGTCCAACCCGACACAACAATCCCTCCGCCCCCAGCTTTTCGTTGTGGCAGCCAAACCGAATCATTCCCGCTTGTCTCCGACTCCAAACTCACAAAACAAAACACCCCAAGATTTCAACAAGACAAAACGATATACCCGGGTGATAACTAAACAAAACCAACGCTACCATTTGTTGGTTGACCCGAAACACAAGCACTCATTGGTAGGTGTACACAAAACTAACGCCACCCTTTTGAGGTGTTAAACCCCAAATCGAAGCCACCCTCGGAGCTGGAAAATGATGATGATGATGATGGCAGGCGGGTGTGGTGGTGCTGGTTTCGTTTTCGGTGGTGGTGATGGTGGTGTTATAAGGCGCGTGGAGGAGAGTGATATGGGGGATCGTATAGATCGGGTAGTGAGGAACATATTTGGTGTTGGTCGGAAAAGTCACCGGAAAACTTTTCCGGTGACCGGAGGTGGTGGCGGCGGTGTTCCGGTGGCCGGATATTTGTGAGAGAGAGAGAGAGTTTAGTGAGAGTGTGTGTGTATAAGTGAGATGGAAATGAATAAAAGGTATAAGATTTTTATATATATATCAATTTAAAATGAAAAGTTTTAATAGTTGAGGGGTTAAAGTGTAACATTTTTATTATAGTTTTTATAAAAACGGTTCGGGACTCATTTGAGCGACTTAACGGATGATTCAAATCTCAAAACTTGCGCCATTGTTTTTCAAATCATTTTTCTGATAAAAATGAGTATTTTATTTGATGAATTTTTCATAAATTATTTTTATAACATTTTATAAAAATTTCGTTATCATTTTGTGAACCGGTTTCACTGTCTGAAATAAAATGGATTTCAACTCGAATAGTTCCCCGTTTTCAAAAACGTTGTTAATTTTAAAAGTATGATAATTTATTGTTACATATTTTTATTAAATAAATACTGATAATTAAAAAAAATTTAATTGTTTTTGTGTGTCCGCGGATTGTATATTGTTCGAATAATGTTTTGCGGTGCTGTTTTAGCCCTTTTCGGCTCGTTTCCAGGTCTCGGGCAAAACTAAAAAGTTGTCAGGAAGGTCATTCCACATCAAATTGCTTTAGAGTCCGAGTCGTGAAAACGTGATTTAGATGATCGTTCTTATAAGTCAAGTCAGACCCAAAAAGTCAAAGATTGACATCGTCATTCTAAATTCGAAAATTCTCGGATGTTACACTAGTTGAGTGATTTACTCCTGTAGATGTAGACACATGAGGATTAGTATTCCTAGAAGTCTGAGGTAACTGTGGTGCTCTAGTTTGTGTTGTGCAAGTGGCAAGTCTATACATTCCTGGTTTAATTACATTCGTGTTTCTTTCTGCTTGTTTTCTATCCTTAGGCAAAGTCTGCTGAGTGACTTGTCTAAATAAACCATCCGACACATTAGTTTTGGTAACCAACTATTTTGTTTGAAAACTTCTCATTTCAGGCGAATTTGAAAAAGGAGTCGGTTTTCCTAAAACTGATGGTTTTGGAATCCGTTGAGCATTAGGTTGTCGAACAACAGATGGTTTATCAAACTGAGTTTCCATAAACTTTCCTTTACATTTCTCAATGAGTTTCTTCAACTCACTTATGGCTATGTTCTTGTCTTGCATTTAAGCTTTCAAATCTTGTATTTCATGATATTGTTCCCGTTCTTTTAGAAATACATTTGATCTGTTTTCTTTGCAATCTGTGTCATTTTTCATCTGTTCTTGACATTTTTGTAAAGTAAGTTCAAGAGAAATTGAGTGTTGTCCAAGTTTATAAAAAACTTTTTAAGAGATTATTATGAACTTCTTTGTCAACATTTTCAGTTTGTTTTGAAAGCTTTTGTGTAAGACATTCACATTCTCTGATTTTATGAAGATATAAGCATTGCAATTCAGTGATCTCATCTAAATAATCATTGTCAGACAGAGAATGCAAATAAGAACACATAACATCTTTAAACATACACTATTCGAGAAGTAGATCATAAATGTTTGAAAAATCATCCTTTTCAAATTCAAGTTCGTCAATCTATTTTTCAAGGGATTTAACGTACTCAACATCTTCATGCATTTCTGTTTTAAGTTCATCAACAAAAAGATAACTATCATTTATAGATTTGTTCGAAAGGGGCATCAATAATGTTTTTATCAAAACTTCCATATCATGAGCAGTTGGGTTACCAAAAGTATTACTAGTATGATTAGACCAAGCTTGTTCACAAATCGTTCTAAAATGATTCATGTTATTTGTCATTTCGTTGTAAACTTGTCTACTTTTACTAATGGATTTTGAAATGGGTAGAAAACCAATGTTTTTTGCAATGTTTGGTTTTGTTCTAACAAACGTTTTCCTCCACATTTTCTTCCTAACTTCTTTTGCGTGTTCCAACTGATCAAGATACGCTTTTGAAGGTGGTTTGAAAATTTCATAAAGACTATTCTCTTTTGTGTAATCATATGGTTTCACTTTGTCTTTATTCAATTTTGATCTACTCTTATTTTTAAGAGTCACTATCTCTTCCCCATTGGGGGCAAATCTGTTTATAGGATCAGAAGTATCATATGGGATCTCATACAAACATGGCTTTTCATATTGAGCTATCTTGAGGTACTTTGGATTAGCAAAGGTAGATCTACCATTATACGTTGCGCATTTGGGTGCTAACATATGAATGGTCTGAATTGACTGATTGCGTTTATAAAGAATTTCATTTAAAAACTTTATTTGTTTGTCCATTTCAATCATCTTGTCAATATTTTTTCCTTCCTTAACCTTTAAATATGAAATGACCTTAGTTTTCTCTTTTAGCAAACCTTCAAATTCTAACTTTGTTAAAAGACTCTTTTTGATTAACTCGTCGTGTTTCTGATTGACAACTAAAATTTCATAGGCTTTTGTTCGTAAACCCTCTTTTATGTCAATGTCTTTTTGAGCTAATAGTCCTAGAGTTTCATTTAACTTTGTTTGAAGTTTGTCATAAGAAACTGTTGGCCATTGTACTTCTCAAGCTCAGTCTGTTTGTTCTAAAGTGCAATTAGACAACTATCCTAAGTACTAGTAGACTCTCTCAGAGCTCTATTAGACTCCTCAAGTTTAGAATTGCACTCCTTCAGTTCTTGAGTCAATGATGCGTTTGCCTTCTTTAATTGCTTTAAAATCTTTTTGTTTTCCTCAGTGTTAAGAGTTAAATTTGCAATTAAATTAGCAAGTGCAGCACGCTCATCATCACATTTTGCAGCATTTTGGTCAACCTGATTATCATTATTACATATATTTGATGAATCAGGAGTGACATTGCTATCATCCTTTTCCAAAACATATGTGTCATTAATGGATTCAGGTTGCTCAGAATGTTGTCTCTCATTGGCAAACACATTATATTCATCATCGTATTGTACCTGTTCCAATGGCGTATCAGTTGAACTGGATTCTGCAGGTAAGACTTCCTGGATGTTCGCCATGAAACTGTAATGTGCTTCTAATTCTTGTTCATCAATCTCTTCATCCGTGTCCGCTAGCCAATCAACTTGCTCTGCTTGTAGTGGAACACCTTTCTCAGCTTGTTTGCACAGCAACATCTTCTCCTTGTGATACGAGTAGTCTTTAACCCTTTTTGGCTTCCTGCATTCCCTAGCAAAGTGCCCATATTCCTTGCAGTTAAAGCACTGTATCCCATTCTTCTGCACTACCTGACTGCTTACAGTTTCCCTAGCCCCATCAACTGTCATTGTCCTTTGATTCTCAAACTGCCCTAACTGATTGTCTTTTTTATACCTTAGAGAGGTATCTACCGTCTTGTTCCTAGAGTTTGAATAAGTTCTAAGGTTGTTGTTGGTAGGTTTGTAGAGCTTCTTGAAATACTTTGCAATAAGAGCCAAGTTCTTTTGCATTTCCTTGTCCTTCTGAGCTTGTTCAGGATCACTGTCTTCATCAGAATCTGACTGAGATGGAGGTGTAACTGGTTTTGCTATCTCTTTACCTTTGTGTCTGGTAGATGTGCTTGAACTTGTGAAGAAAGATAGTTTTGGTGCTGGTGCATATGATCTTTGAGGTTTTGGTGATTGAAGGTGATTCGTTGATAGTATACACTTAAAACACAAGTAAGAAACAATGATAAAAAATCCGGAAGGAGATATTTCCCGGGTCGTAAGGTCCCAACTAGGCTGCAATTGAAAGTTTATCCTGGTTTGATGAGAAATTGACTGATGGGAGAATATATGAATAAATGTGAACACTGATATTAATATTATAACTAAAAATTAATTAATTAAAACCTAATTTAATCTAGGGAAACAAGTATGAAATGGGGATCTTAAATACTACGGGAAACAAAAATTAGTATAGGGACAATCCTAAAAATAAATCTAAATTAAAATACGGGACCAAAATAAGGTATCGGGAATCCTAAATACTAAAAATTTAAGAACATAAATGCTAACTAAATTAAAAATAAAATAAAATTCTAATTAACTTAACTTGAAAAATAAAGAAAAACTAGAACTAAAACTAGTCGTTTGAATGCGAACGAAAAGAAAACGTAAAACGCACCACTTAAAAAACGGTATCCTAAAACTGAAATTGGGAAAAATAAAGCCTATACTAACATTAATATTATTCCTAGACACTAAATACAAAAGAAAATTTTGTAAAAAGAAATATATTTTTTATTTAATTTTCAGATTTTTTATGAATTTTTAAAGATTAATAACTAATTAAAACTAAGAAAATAGAAAAAGACAAAAAATAAAAGTATAAAAATTCTGAAAAAATAAAATTAAATATAGAAAAAGTTAACAATTCTAAAAATATAAAAATGCCCAAATTTTACTGATTAAATTAAAAGTAATTAAACTAATTAGATTTTAACCTAAATTAATTAAATAAATAACTAAAAGAGTAACAGCTGTTAAACTAGAGGACTAACAGTGAAAAGCAACAAGGACTAACGAAGTAACAGTCTACTAACTAAAGGTACTAACTAAGGTAACTGAAAAAGAAAGAATTACACAAATGGTCCCTGAGTTGGACCCCGATTACAAGGTGGGTCCAAAGTGCTTATTAGCTAAAAGCTATAAAAGAAAACTTGTTAAGGGGCTTGAGCTTATCATTTTTTATAAAAGGACTAGAGGCTGAAACCCACTAAATAAGCCAAAAATATAAGCTGAAAATCACAGCAGCTTAATGAGCCTTAATGGCTTTTTTCTCTTTTCTTTTTGGGATTTTAAGCTACAAAATAAGCTAAGACTATGGGAATAAGCTAATAAGGCCAAGGGAGTCCTAAATAAGCTATGGTAAACTAGAATAAGCCCTAAAATAAGCTGGAACACTAATAAGCTATAATGACAGTTTGGTATAAAAGACAGAAATAAGGTACTTATGAGGCTAAAATAAGCTATATAAATAAGGAAACTAAATAAAATAAGCTGCTGAACCTAATAAAACTACCTACAAGCTATATTAAGAAACAATAAAATTCTATGGCTATATTTAAAATAAGCTAGAAAAAAGGGCTTAACTTTGGTGTCTAGCACCAGGGGAGGCAAAGCAGTGGCTTAAAGCCCTTTTTGGCTTATCAAAATAAGCTCAATAGGGCTTTTTACCCAAATCCAACCCCAAACAGATGTAAAAGGGGCATAAGAGAGCTTATTTCCAAAATATAAGCCATTATAATAAGCTTAAACCTGCTGAATAAGGGACTTAAAAGTAGGGGTTTTCAAAGATCATGTATACAAAAACTTTGACTCTTACTTGGTCAAACCAAAGGGACAGCACAAATGGCTTGGTAAATTGGCTAGAAACACAACAACAAGCACAAAGAAGGTTTGCTTAAGCTGCATAAGCAGCTTAAGTGGTTTGGTTTGAATTGGCTTATTCAAACTTTGACAGAAATCAAAAGGGAACTCACAAACGGATTTTGACACTAAAAATGGTAATTAAAAAGGTTTAATAAACCCTACACACTCAGCCAACTTTGGCTGAGTGCACTTGACCCATAACCAACCTCATTTGACCCATTTTAAGGTCAATGCCAAAAAAAAAATGTTTTAACTGAATTTTGGTGAAGAAAGGCCAAGGAAAGTGATTACAAGTGAACTCTAATCACTTTTAACACATGTTTAAACAAGTTAAACAGAATTAAACAGCTTATATGATGTTTGAAATTTCGACAATAGCAATTTTCTCAAAAAACTCTTAACTTTTATTTAAAACTGAAAGTCTTACAACATAAGCTTAGAAAATAAACTGAATACACTTAAATTCTTTAAAAGAAAGACTTGGAATTGAAATTAAGCTAAAAAAAACATAAAAATGGTGTGGTGGACTTCGGCTTGGCCTTCTCTTTTATAGAAGTCCCAGTGCATTCTTGGCTCTTGGGTTGTGCTACTTGTGAGTGTACAATGTCCAGGCATCAATCCTAGCCCTTTGTTTTGTCTTGTCTTCATCTCACCATTAAAAGGGTGCTTCGGGTTGAGTGATTTTGGCTGAGAAAGGGTTATAGGGGCACTAGGGAGGTGGGAAGTGGTGAGAGTGAGCTGTGAGTGTACTTAGGATAGTGGTTTGGGTTTGAAACCGTGGGGAATGGTGGTTCGAGGTTTTGGCGGGTACGGGGGAGGGTACTGTTATGGTTAGCAGGTTTAAAAGGTATGTATGGAGATGGTGCAATTTCAGTCCCTCAATTCTTTCACTCTTTTCATTCTTTTTAAGCCCAAGTTTAGTTATAAAGAGAGTTTAGAAAGTGTCACTTTTGGTCCCTCCGTTTTATAACTTAAAAGAATAAAAGGATTTGGTAAATTGCAAATTTGGTCCCTGCTGTTTATTAACTAAAAGGGATAAAAGAGTTTTTGGGAATTTGCAAAAATGGCCCTTGTGTTTTATTTTTCTATTTTTCTTTATAAAAACAACTTTCAAACTTGGCAATTTAGCCCCTAAAGTTTATAAAAATGGATTTTGGGCTTTTGTTGGGCTTGGGTTTTGTGTTTGGGCCATTGGGTTGTTATTGGGCCCATTGGGTTTGTGTTTAGGCCCAATAAGGTATAGTGTTTGGTTATTGGGCTTTTTCAAGCCCAATAAGGTTATGAAGTGGGTTTTGTGTGTACAATGGCTGAGATTGGCTGTAACTGGGCTAGGATTGGGCCTTCAAAGTCTTCACAGTCTTTGTCAATTGCACACAAATGGGCTGTTGTAAAGATTAAGTCTAAGATACAAGTTGCTAGACACTTTTTCCCGATCGTTACCATGATAAAGACACAACTATTTACAAACGTCTTGATCATAGATCAAAAACAACAACCTAAGTTGGCGTTCCCGTAACAGTCAACTTCCCAATCATCCCATACTTACATACTTTTACAAGACAAGTGGCGATATCTACCACTTTATACAATACTCTACATCGTTGACTTATAAGACGTATCAACGAATAATCGATCCTTCATATAATTCATTTAATGCTTTCGCGAAACGATTATCTTCAAACTTTCCTCCTCTTTTTTTGTTGTGATTTTTCTAATTTTTTTGATTTTTTTAAACCATACTACGAATCTCGGTGTAATTTCACCATCTTCACGATCATAATAGCTCCGGATAATTCCTTCGATAATTATTCATTCTTCGGACGTACCAATAATTGTGATGGTAGTAAAAATACATGAGTTTTTGACTACTTTATACATTCCCAAATTTCAATGTTCAAAATTGTCTTCTAAACCGAACCAAAGATATAAAAGACACAAGACTCGGGAAATACTATCTTACACTTTAAGCAACATCCGCAACTGTAAATGTACTTAATCTAACAGGGTAGGCTAAGGTGTAAAGGTGTAACGAAACAAATAGTTGGTGTTATTCCTAAAGGATTAGCTCTACGGGTGTGTCTAGGGGTATTTTACTCTTATAGTGGGAGTAAACAAAGAGTTTATACGGGGGATTTAACTAACCAGTGTAGTTAGTTAATAAAACAACATGTATAGGCTTTTTGGGTGTAATCCTAAAAATTTACCAATTTAAACTAGTTACTGCATCTAAATCCATAGTACTCATCACCGTGGTCTCGAATAGATATACCAAGCCAAGTTATAAAGTCTACAACATCACCGGCACACTCATATATTTGTGGAATTTGGGTAAACATTTGAAAACGGATAAGGTTAAATCCTCACAATATCTAATAAGAGTTATTGTGTATGGGTTATGTAACAAGTAATTTCACAAAAGCGTGCTTGAAAAAATCTTAAATTTGAGCATAATTTAAGCATTTTAATGTGAAAAATAGGATAAGTATACATTATAATTCCCATCCCCCCAACGTCCTCGTTGTATAGATAAAACATTAAAAACCAGAAATTAAAAGAATTAGAATAAGAAACTCACTTGATATTTTGCTCGGTAGATTCTCCATGTAGATTTATTGAGCAAGATTGTGTGTTGAATAGCCGTCTTGAAGTTTCAAGACTCCAACACTTCTAGATTTCCAGAAAATACTCCACCAACATTGTCGATTTCTTTTCAGCGAGGTCCTGTGCAAAATTTAGGAAAAAACGATGCATTCCTATCTCGGTACCTATGGTTAATTTAAAAAAACTAAACTGTACAGGAGATCAATACGCCATATCCATCAACTGGAACACGCCGTATAGAGACCTGTAAAAAGTATCTAAATACATGTCAGTCTACCAAATACGCCGTATCATGTGCATGAATACCCCATACATGCTCAATCTACAAATAATGTTATTTTAAAGTTCAAAACAAAAATCATCCAGGTAATCCCACCGAACTGAGTCGTAAGCTTTGGCAAAATCAACTTTGAAAACCATGGCTTGCTACTTTTTATGCCTACACCAAGAGAGTAACTCATTTATATGTACCTTATATGTGTAATAAAAGATGTTTTCTTTTAGCGTTTTGTTAGTTTTAATAAATTTGCTGTTAAAAAAATGTGTAATAAAAAGATAATTATCTCGATAACTAACAAATATCAAATTAAGAGAATCAAAAACCGTTTATCAAAATACAGTGTTGCATACTTGCATTGTATTTTTTTTAACAAATTTGAGTTTAATCAGATATCGGTATTTTCTTTAACAACTTTTTTTAGAAGTAATATAATATTTATTGGATATCAATTTACCTATCTTTTATATTTCGAGAATATCATCAGTCATGAATGGTTTAAAGTTGCACAGATTTTAACATGCACTTGGACAAGAAAAAACTAAATATAAAAGACATGAATACAAACACCGTCTCGCTTACTCTATATCTGATCCATTATGTAATACCCTCAAAAATGTGTCGTAGCAAAAATATGTCCAGGGGTGTTACTTCATAATACAACATCACAAGATACAAGAGAACGACCTCTAAATGTGTCGTTTGAAAATTAATCTCGTTGATTTTCTTGAAATTGATATAACATTTGTCCCATAATTTCATCGCAATGAAAAGCTTGAAAACAATACAACGAGATTTTATCATTTGTATATAATTAGAAATCCATGAATGAAATCTTGTTAATTTAGACTCCAATGCACATCAAGTAAGTCAAGCATCTAATCCACATGAGAAAAACATGCTTAAAAGTGTCAACATAAAGTTGGTGAGTTCATAGAGTTTTGTAAGTATAAATGTAAATGTTGAAATCCAAAGATTTATAAAGTATGCATGACCATTTCAATCCTTATAATAATCGCCAAAAATGTAAGAGTAAATGTAGAACCGAAAGAGTTTAGTGTCCATTGCTTCACCACAATATAATGAAAAGTGTTCTGTAATTAGTAATATTCAATAAGGTAGTATGGACAGTGATTTTGTTGATTTTTTCAAAATGTATGGGTCTACTATAACAGATACAGTACCACATAAATGTATCTACGGTTGCGCTAAGCTCATGACACCGAAGCTCGATATCTATGTATGCAATTTAATGCAAATAAAGGGCCCGTGTAGATGTTCAAACCCGTAACATCCAAATTGTTCCGACATGTATACATTCGTGTTTCAGTACGGTCGAAACTAGTGAGAGCTACTCACCCGAACAGGGATGTCAATCCCAAATAGATTTATTCATACACTCGCGCTTACTTAAACCGTACAGTCGGTCAAGCAATTGACGGTTCATGATAATGGGCAATAATGGGTTTAGCTACTTAGGCAAACACGTAAACAGGAAATGATAACTGAAAACACTTGTGTCCAAAAATAAACTAACCATCATATTCGTAAAAGCTTTGAGTACTTAAATCCATAAGTAGAAAGAGTGTGATATAACTCAAGTAATTGAGTTTGAAATGAGCATGTAAGCAATTTCGTAAACGTGTATGCAAATGAGTATGTAACGAAATATGAAACCAAGTTTGTAATCAACCATGTAATGGTGTTTGTAATGAGTTGCGAAATCAAGTATGTAAACCAAGTGTGTAGAATAGTATGTAAAAGATATTGTAAATGAATATGTAAACAAGTTGTATTGAGCATGTATTCTCCCCCGAGATTTGTAAAGTAAATGTAAAACAAGTGAAAGAGGGGCTATAAACTCACCGTAAGTGAATGATTGATTATCTAATTCAAATAAGTGAATCGTCTCGGCAATCCGAATGCAACCTAATTAATTATAGGCCGTATGAGTATAATGTATTATATATAAATAAAGCATCACATGTTATATAGTCACACCACCACCTAATAGTTTTTATTAAATCTTTAAAAGTTAAATTAATAATTAACCCGTACTTTGTTAAATAAAAGTATATGTACTTGTACTCGTCAAGAAAAATGTTATTTTTATTTACCAATGTATCATTTGTAAAAATATATGATTTAATGTTTTTATTAATTTCATAATGATATTTCATTATTAATTTAATTGTTTTATAAAAATAATGTATAAAAGTAAAAATAGTGCGCGTGATTTTAAAACCTCATATCTTTATCGTTTTAACTCCGATTTATACGTTTCTTATGTCCACGACTTCGTATTAAGAAAATCTATCAAAATATCATATCTATAAAAATTAAACCTCTGATGAACAGTAACAATTACTGTTCATAACAGTTCTTAAAAACTGTTTTTATGTAATTAATTATATGTAACTTATAAAATACGTAACTTGTTCATTTTAATTCCGTTTCTCAAGTTTCTTATGTCCACGACTTCGTATTAAGAAACTCTATCAAAATACCATATTTATAAAAAGTAAACCTCTGATGAACAGTAACATTTACTGTTCATAACAGTTCCTAAAAACTGTTTTTATAGCATTAATTATACGTAACTTGTTTAAATCATAACTCGTTCATTATAATTCCGTTTCTCGAGTTCCTTATGTCCTTGGATTCGTCATAAAAATTACTATGTTTATAAAATATTAATTTTTATAAATCAGATTTACATTTATACTGATTAATTAACGTAAAACTTGTAAATAAGTCAATATCTTCCTTCCTACCCTTTTCGTTATAATTCGGTTTTGAGTTCATATACCATGCATACGATCCTTGTGAAGGGTACTGATTTAGATAAACATAAAATTGTAATGGGTTTAAATGTCGCAGTCCAAAAAGTAGGCAGTAAACGTTTAATTAGGGTATAATGATAATAAAACTATTCTATATATTACTTTCACTTAGGAACTTAAGCACCAATCATTTTAAAATAACCAAGTTATTAATACCATATATTTACATATATTAAGTCTTTTAAAAGTCCATCAACCCTTGACCAAATGAATCCATGACCTTGTGATTTTTTTAACACATCATCTTGTAAATAAAACCTTCAAAACACACCATTTTAATTTTGTAATTCAATTCTTATAATTTATTTGAACATTATATACCAAGCTGACCATTTATTTTAAAGTATTATTTTTTAATTTAAACCACATACAACAAGAAAATTGATTTTAAGATAAGCTCTTAAATACCTATTATATATAACACAAAAAATAATTCCTAGTGGTGTCTAACATAAAATAACAAGTATGTATTAGTAAGACGATAATAAATGAATAAACATGAAAAGCTTAAAATAGACCAAGAGTAGAAGATGCCAACGGCATCATCCCCCCCAGCCCCCCCCTCCAACCCCCGCTAGCACAAAAAAATTCCACTAAGACCCCAACATCAAGTGAAAACCCTAACAAAAAAACCCTAGATATGTTTTCTTGATTTTAAAATCTCTTTAGCTGAACCCAAATCCATGCTTAGCAAAAACCATTGAGTAGACCTTAGATTGATCTTATGGATGAGTGTTTGTTAATGCTATAGGAATACTTGTAAAGAAATTTATATCAATACCCCTAGCTCTAAATTTTTAGGGAGTAGTTAATAGACCGTTTTGGTTATTAGCACCATATTGGGAGAGTATAAGATTTTTTCCCCTTGTATTTTTGAGGAGAGTAGGTGTTGATATGATAAGTCCTTGGATTTAGTGATAACAATTTGGAAAACCTAATACAACAATAAAAGGGAACACCATGGGGAGTGGCGCAGTTAAATGGTTTAAGGTACATGAGAAAGAGCTCTCCTCCTTCCCATGCACCATGACCAGCCAGAAAGAGGTCTCCCCTATTATGGAACACATGAATTGCGCAATCTTTAGAAACATGAAGCCTTGTGTGTACTTTTGTAAGTTTAACATGTGCAAAATATGGGAATAGATGTAGTGGGTATTTATGTGTTTATTTCTTTTGTGAAATACACTACCTATATTCGGCCATAAGGTGTTATAACATTTTATAAAATATAATAATGTTTGTGTATCGGGTAATAGGAAGTGGGTATTTTTGTTTTGAGTGTAGAAGGGTAAAGGTGCTCCTCCAGGTATGGTCCCGTAATGTAATTTATTACTAAACGTACGCGAAATAAATGTACCCATCAAAAACTATCTAGTTATAAAAATATCACTCCTCATAAGGCAGTGATAAGGCTTAATTCATGAATACACTTGCAAGATATAAAACTTTAATTAGTTT
This sequence comes from Tanacetum coccineum, assembly GCA_026074375.1. Classification (NCBI taxonomy): domain Eukaryota; kingdom Viridiplantae; phylum Streptophyta; class Magnoliopsida; order Asterales; family Asteraceae; genus Tanacetum; species Tanacetum coccineum. The sequence continues at coordinate 4,956 of BQNB010083819.1, read as the reverse complement.
GGGGTGATGTCCTGATTACCGTTGAACACGCCTTGATTAATTATTATAACCCAACTGTCGAATTTAACTATTACGAATGAAAACTTAAAAGCAAACGCTGCAAAAAAACATCTAAAATAAATAATGGAATAATTTAATGGATCTGTAAAAAACCCCTGAAAAAGTGAGAAAAGTTATAAAAGACTAATAAATGCCGACCCCTACCCCGCAAATATATCAATCAACCTCCCTGAAAACTGTTCATTCACCTATGGTATAACACGAACCAACCCGCAGACTAACAACCTAACAACCACCCACCAATGACGCAAACCTGCCGCAGTACACAAAAATAAGCTGTACCATCAAACCAACTAACACTAATGCGCACCAACAAAGCCCCAACAGCAACCGAAAAAGTACAATCAATGACACCGAAAGACCCTACCCACCAGACATTACTAGAAACTACATTTCTGTTAAAAACCATCCACCAGAAATACAACCGAATCCATAAGCACTTCCTCCGAAACCCCCCAGAACAGCAACTACCATCCTTCCAACAACCCAACCACACGCACATACAAACTAACAGCAAGACCCCCCAAACGACCAATAAGCAAGAGGACTTAACGAAGATAATTACACAAGCACCCTGACCACAAAATGCGACGATAACATAGCAGATTCTATAGAGCACAGTTAACAAACTGCAGAGTTGAAAACAACACAAGCAGGTACCGAAAATTTGGTATCAAGCAGCCAAATAAAAGATAACAAAGCTCATCAGAGAACGAGAAAGAATAGATGAGGAGCACAAGCCACCAACCCCAGAACCGACTAACTACAAATAACCTCCGCCACATACACCCATTACAAATAAACTGTGCCAACCCAATTGAAACAACGCCCCGCACCATCCACATAGACACTACCGTACAATACCCAAATACTTGCCAGACCAAGTATACACCCACTTCTGACCCAAGATGCCACTAGTGAAAGCCCGCAAAAAATACCACAAACCCTTAAGCACTAACCCAAGCTACCCGAATAATTCCACCCAAGAACCACGACCATCTTCGCCACGAGAAACAAGTCACAACCAACCTAGAATGCTAAAAGTTGACACACACATTGTTACATGACACAAAAATATCTCCAGAAACATGACAAAATTCCTATCAAAAGAAAAGAAGATTATGATATCCGCATAAGGACAATATTAAATATGACCACAAAAAAGTTCTACCAAATTTGTTATTTTTTGGATTTATGTTGCAAGGTAACATACTCATTACCAAGCTCAAGAATAGGAAATCTTACTGTAGGGATCAACACTATACTTTTGTAAGTTATAAAAAAGAAGTAAAGGGCTACACTGAATGGATGGCGAAAAGTAATTCAGTATAAGAATGAAAAAGAGTATGTGCCTATCAATTGGAACAAACATGGAACAAACAACAAACTTTATGGAGAATCAGATAGTTTGGGAAAGCAGACAAGAGGATATAAGACGTCGAGTACCAAAACCTCTCGTATTCTTTGGACCACAACAGAATCCAAATGAACCTCCAAGGTACTTGTATAACAAATATTTGTTCTTTCTAGAGTATAGAAATACTAAGGAGAAGAAGTATATTCTTTCGCTCCACAAGATACACGCAGAACGATTTACAGAAGTTGGTCTAGAAGCAAAGATGAATTGTTGGGTTCGAAAAGAACTCAAGACTTTCAACAAAGACGCACGGTTATCAATTCAACATTTGAAAGATTCGTGGCATAAAAGAGTGTACAAGCAAAATCAAAGAAAAGTCAGAGAAAATCCAGAAGACTATTTCTCAAAGCACATAATTACAGAATTTGTCAGAATAACTACTGATCAACCACATGGTTTGGACATCATAGACAAATAATCGTGATGAGAGACAGTAATAAGCCGTATAGTTTTTCTGAAGCTGACTTCAAGTATTTGAACAAAAACGATATTGAAGACTTGTATTATCTTTGCAGAAACAAGAAGGTCAATTATCGAGAAACCAAGTTGATGAATTCATTAATAACGTTCATCAGAAGTCATGTGATCTGGTAGAGAGTTCATGATTTCTAGTTGGAAATTAAGAGTTACCAAATGAAGGTCAACTTAACCGCACCAACATGACATGTCCTGACATTGTGAAGTTTTGTGATGCTACACTAGAAAAGGTGTTGAAAGAGGTAAAGCTTAAGATCTTTTAATCAGAACCATGGAGAAAACCACCTCTGCTTGGTGAATTAGTTCGTGACATTTTAATAGCATTTGAAAGAGAAATAACCAAGCGACTAAGTCACCGAGAGCAAATGAGAAGATGGGAATCTTTTGTGAATGGAAGACCAATTCTACCGATAATGAAGCGTTTGTAATAATCAACCCTTAGGGGGAGATTGTTAGGGTTCAAGAAAAGTGTTTATTATTAGTATTTATTATTAGATGAATTGGTCTTTGTATAATTTTGATTAGTTTTATAGTTTTATTAGCAATTATAATGTAATAAAATTTATCTTGGTCAAAGTTAAATAATGTTGACCAAGGTTTGACTAAAGTTAGGAAAATAGAATAGGATAAGCAATAAGTATAAATACCTATCTAGGAGGGGTTTTCATACAAGACTTTACATTTGTTGTAATTTACTTCTCCCTCCTATTTCTCTTTTCCCTTTTGAAATGAAAATTTAGAAAATGATGAAAAATACTCTCTAGCTCCCCTCCTTTATTCTTAAGCTTTCGTATGATCACTACTATGCAAACATGACATATAACAAAGCCATCTCATAAATCCAAACTCTCTCATTCTATTCTCAACCATTGGATTGAACTCTTATCTTAAACAAACACACTTACCCTCACAAACATTCACTTCTCACTCACACAACAAGCACACCCTTTTTTCTACCCTTGATCTTGCCACTTATCCAAGTGTACTTCTCACATCCTCACCCTCTATTTCAAACTAAGATCAAGAGGCTCATTTTCATCACATCACGACAACTCACAAACAACTCATCCTCTCTTATCCAACATGTGTGTTAATGAATTTGAAATTCAAATTTCAAATCTTTCTCCCTTTTCTATCCAAGCAAAGAATATTCCAAGAATATTCTCTTGTATCCTAACTATCTATTTCAAATCTTTAGTTGGATTCCAACTAAGCTAGTTAGACTTTGAGGAATACCCAAACTACCCATTTTTGATAATTCTTTTCTCTTTTTTACTTTATCGGACAAGCAAAACGCTTTTATTACTTCACAAAATGCTTTTTTCAAATGGCTATTTGAGTTGATTGACCTTGAGTATAAGAATGATTGAAAGGTCATAGTGTGAAGTACAATTAAGGGTTTAACAAGAGCGGGTGGTTAAAAAGCCAAAAACCCAAAAAATGGGTTTGGGTCTTTGTTGCGCTAGCCACGCGCTGACGTACAACCAGCTCGTCAGACGTGAATTGCATTTTCCCATTTTTGGGTTCTTGGCCTATAAATACCCCCTCTTGACCTTTGTATTCCTCACCTCTTGGAAAATTATTTCCTCTCTTTTCTTTCCTCTAATCCTCTAAGTCTAAACATTAAGTGTTCTTAAATCTTCTTTTCTATCATCTATTGAAGAACACACATCTCCGCAAGAGAGCCACACAAGTACTAATCCATACTTGTGTGTTTTGTCAACGGTCTTCTTTCTCATACCCTTTCTATTAGAATCGAGTCTCTAAGCTAGGTTAGAACTTGGTTCATCATCTATCTTTTTATACAATCAAGTTGTAAGGGAAGTTTTGTATCCGTTGGATCACGCCTAGATCATTGGGGATCTAGTTGGGGTTTAATAAGCTTCAAAAGGAAAGGCTTCTAGAGTTTTAGGTTAAGTCAAATCATAGGTTCTTAGGGGTGGATTCCGAGGGTGAAATACCGTAGGTAGTAACTCTTCTGTGTGAGCGCCGAGCTTTGTTGAAAGTCAGTGGAGTTAAATTGTAATACGGTTTATAGTCCACCATAAGGATTATACTAGGAATATTATCGGTGTCTTGGATTCGCAACTGGACGTACGGAAGGACTAAACCCTCCCTTCCCGAACCAGTATATATCGTGGTGTCTCTTCTTCCCTCTACTTCTTTCTATCTACTTATTGTCCTCATTTGCAAAGTAGATTAGTACACAACTCGGCTCTTTCGAGACTTGAGGTTTTATAAACTTCAAAGAAGTCAAGAAATCCGTATTCACCCCCTCTACGATTCTACAAGATGAAGACAAAGCTTTGTCTAATATTTCTAACTATCAAAAATTAATTGGCAAACTCATTTACTGACTCACACAAGACCTGATATTTCATATTCAGTTTATTGTTTGAGCCAACATATGCACTTTCCCTTGTCTTCTCATCTTAAAATTGCACTTAGAGTTCTTAGATACCTTACAGGTTTACCTGGTTGTGGTGTCCAGGTGAATAAAACTGGGAACTTTGGTGTAAAAGTTTGTGAAAAACGTAGAGGGGGGGGGATTAATATGTTTTTTTATTAAAATTTAAAAACTTTTGTATCAAATGACCAAACAAACACGACGTAATATAAAAAGTATCGATTATAGTCTACGACTATATGTATAATGGAGACCAATCTACAAGAAAGTAGCATAACCATCAAACCACAACATAAGCATAATTAAAACGTAAAGAAATAACGATATGTAAAGAGAAAGCAAACCAAACACGATGATTTATAGTAGTTCGGTCATGGAGCTCCTCTCCGCCCTACTCCACTCCCCGAGTACCCAACTCGGGAGTTACTTCACTGGATCAACATGCTCCCTTTTCAACAGATAAAACCTTACACAACTTCGCTTACACTTTATCCGGTACTAAGCTAAATACCGAGTCCTAATCATCGGGAGAACCAACCCATCGCCGCTTACACTTTATCCGGTACAAAGCAAAATACCGGGTTCTTACACAAAG
>BQNB010083818.1:1507-28930 GCA_026074375.1 Tanacetum coccineum | reverse complement strand
TTGGTTAACTATGTTGTAGAGGATATCTTAGTGAAACACAGTACTAATTCAGTTATTAACATTCTTGGTTAACTTTATTAAATTTAGTTAGACGATTTAAAAAGTAAGCACGTAAAACTCTATAAGGAAATTAGGGGAATAATTCAAACTGTAACATGACCTGAAAACATGGGGTGTTATAGTCTTCTCCTGTTAAATGAGCCTTGTCCTCAAGGCTTAAGATGCGGAACTTAACGACAGTGCGGTCTTGGCGAAGAGATGTAGGTATTTCTGCTTGAATTGATCCTCTCATTCCCAGGTAAACTCAGGACCTTGTTTAAAGTTCCATCTCACCTTAATGATGGGAATGCGACTTCTCTTCAATTGTTTGATTTCACGATCCATAACTTTTACTGGATCTTCCATAAAGTGGAGCTTGTCATCAACACGTAGTTCTTCCAACGGAATCATAAGTGACTCGTCGGACAGACACTTCTTCAGATTTAACACGTGAAACGTGTTATGAACTCGGCTTAATTGTTGTGGTAGTTCAAGTTTATAAGCAACAGTTCTGACTCTCTCGATCACCTTGAAAGGACCGACATACCTAAGGTTTAACTTCCCCCGTTTGCCAAAACGCACAACTCTATTCCAAGGTGAAACTTTTAACATGACCCGGTCACCAACTTAGAATACCATTGGTTTACGTTTGATGTTTGCATAGCTCTTCTGTCGGTCATGAGCGGCTTGGATTCTGCTTTTGATTTGGACGATCTTCTTGGTGGTTTCGTGAATTATTGCAGGACCAATAAGCTGAGCATCTCCAACTTCTGCCCAACATATAGGTGATCGACACTTTCGCCCATACAGTGCCTCGAATGGTGCAGCCTTTATGCTGGTATGGTAATTGTTGTTGTAAGAGAATTCTACTAACGGTAAATGTCTATCCTAATTCTTTATAAAGTCTAACACGCAAGCGCGTAACATGTCCTCCAAAGTTTGGATAGTCCTTTCACTTTGACCGTAATTTTCAGGATGATAGGCCGTACTCATGTCTAATCGAGTTCCCAATGCCTTATTAAGTGCTTTCCAGAATAGTGATGTAAATCTACCATCACGATCGGAGATAATAGAAACAGGCACACCGTGTCGGGTGACTACTTCCTTCATGTAAAGCTTCATTAACTTCTCCATGGGATCCGTTTCCCTCATTGGTAGAAAGTGAGTAGATTTTGTAAGACGATCAACGATCACCCAAATGGTATCATAACCATTTGTTGTCTTAGGGAGTTTAGTGACGAAATCCATGGTGATTCTCTCCCACTTCCATTATGGAATCTCTGATTGGATTAGTAAGCCAGAAGGTTTTTGATGCTCTGCCTTGACTTTGGAACAAGTCAGACACTTGCTAACATAAGTGGCAATATTCGCCTTTATGTTAGGCCACCAATACAACTGCTTCAAGTCTTGATACATCTTGTCAGAACCAGGATGAATGGAATATTTTGACTTATGAGATTTGTGCATGACTAGAGTCCTTAAGTCGCCATAACACGGTAACCAACTCCTGTTGTTTAAACATAAAGTTCCGTCCGCATGGGGTTTCAATCTTTCCTTTGTAACGTCTTGTCGAAGCATACCTTCAACATCTTTAGTAGTAAGGTTTTCAGGTTTTAGTGCTTCGATTTGGGCTTCTAAGATTTGTTCAAGAAGGTTCAAGCTAATAGTCATGACTAAGGCTCGAACCCTTAAAGGTTTAACCCTTTCTTTTCTGCTTAATGCATCAGCAACAACATTTGCTTTCCCCGGGTGGTAGAGGATGTCGCAACCGTAATCACTAAACAACTCCAACCAACGTCGTTGCCTCAGGTTTAACTCTTTTTGATCAAGGATATGTTGTAAACTCTTGTGGTCGGTAAATACGGTGCACCTCGTTCCGTATAAGTAATGTCTCCACATCTTAAGAGCGAACACCACAGCTCCAAGTTCCAGATCATGAGTCGTGTAGTTTTTCTCATGGATATTCAGTTGTCGAGAAGCATAGGCTATAACTTTCTCATTTTGCATAAGCACGGCACCCAAACCCTTATGCAACGCATCGCAATAAACAATGAAGTTTTCTAATCCTTTAGGCAAGGCCAAAATGGGGGCGCTACATAACTTTTGTTTAATTAATTAAAAGGCGGCTTCCTCCTTTTCTCCACAGTCAAACTTCACATTCTTCTAAGTCAGCTTAGTCATTGACTTTGCGATCTTGGAAAAGCCCTTAATGAATCTTTTGTAATAACCGGCAAGTCCTAAAAATTGGCAAATCTTTGTTGGATTCTTAGGAGATGCCCAATCTTTAATTGACTCGATCTTTGCAAGATCTACATGAATGCCTTTGCTATCAATCACATGTTTGAGAAACTGTACTTTTGGAATCTAAAATTCACACATGGAAAATTTTGCGTACAACTCCTCTTTCTTAAGCAACTCTAAAATTAATTTGAGATGCTCTTCATGCTCTTCCTTGTTCTTTGAATAAATTATTATATCTTTGATAAAGACAATCACAAACTTATCCAAATAAGGTTTGCACACCCGATTCATGAGGTCCATAAATACCCTCGGTGTGTTTGTCAAACCAAAAGGCATTACTTGAAATTCATAATGCCCATAACGCGTCCTAAACGCGGTCTTGGGAATGTTTTCTTCACGAACTCTCAACTGATGGTAACCCGATCGTAAGTCTATTTTCGAGTAGACACTCGACCCTTGAAGTTGATCAAACAAGTCATCAATTCTAGGAAGTGGATAACGGTTCTTCACCGTTAACTTGTTCAGTTTATGATAATCGATCCACATGCGAAAAGATCCGTCTTTCTTCTTGACGAACAAGACCGAAGCTCCCCAGGGTGAAGAGTTGGGCCTTATAAATCCTTTGTCAGATAGTTCTTGAAGTTGTTCCACCAGTTCCTTCATTTCAGATGGTGCCAACTGATAAGGCGCCCGTGCTATAGGTGCATCACCTGGTACCAAATCAATTTGGAACTCTACTTGTCGAGCTGGTAGAATACCCGGCAAGTCTTTAGGAAAGACTTCGGGAAAATCTCTGACAATTGGTACGTCCTCAAGTCGCTTCCCCTCTGACTTGTCTTTGTCTTCCTTCATGGTAATGTGTGCCAAAAATACATCACATCCTTTTGACAAATACTCTTGTGCTTTAGTGCATGAAATGATATTTAGTCAGGATTCTTCCCTTTGGTGGTTTCCATTGCCTTGAAAAATTAACATCTCTCTTCCAAAAGGAACTCGCACAATCTTTCCGACATAGATGATCACTCCATGATACTTTGTTAACCAATCCATTCCAATAATGACGTCAAAACTACCGAGTGGGACCGGCATCAAGTCGAAGTTGAAAGGGTGGTTCATGAAATTTAGAGTGCAACCACGAATTATGGTATTAACTCCTATGATTTTCCCATTGGCTAATTCTACATCATAATGGCTTTCTAATGTAGTGGGGGTAATGTTAATCAAGTCATTAACGATATTAGATACAAAGCTCCTATACGCACCAGTATCAAACAAAATCGTAGCATAACGGTTGTTAAGGAGAAACATACCCGTGATGACGTTAGAGTCTGGGCTAGCATCTCTTCCTCCCAAAGCATAAGCTCTTCCTTGAGCTGTGCCATTCCCGTTGTTATTCCTACGGTTCTTCAGTTTTGGGCAATTCTTCTTGATGTGGCCGGTGTTACCACATTCATAGCATGCTCCTGCCTTTTGATTCTTGTTGTTGTTGTTATTGTTGTTGTTGGTATTGACCCGACAATCATTGGTAGCATGACCATACCTCTTGCAGTTTCTACATTTGGGTGCACATTGCCCGGTGTGGTGGTAATTGCATTTGGTGCACAAAGGTAGAGTTCCAGTATAAGCCTTCTTTTCACCAGGGCCAGCAGTGTATGCCCTAGCTACATTTTGCTTCTTGTAGGGTTGTTGATTGTTTCTTGATGAATCATCAGCCTTCCTTTTGTTGTCATTCTGTCTTTCCGCATAAGTGCGTAGTTTCTGATCCATCAAGTCGTTGGCCAACTCGATAGCCTCATCAAGAGTTTTGGGTCTTACAGACATGACATTCCCATGAATGTTATCAGGAAGTCCACTGATGTACTTGTTAACCTTTTCGGTTTCATCAGTAAGAAATTTGGTGCACATCAAGGCTAGTTCTTGGAAACGTTGAGTATAGGCTGCAACATCCTTTCCCCTAACCCTAAGATTCCACAGTTTAATTTCAAGTTTCTTGATTTCACCTTTTGGACATTATTTGTCCGTTAACTTCTTCATGAGAGTTCCACAAGTCATAGCATAGGCAGCATCATGACCTAAGGTTCTCACATGACTATTCCACCAGGTTAGTACAACACCTAGTAGAGTGCAGGTAGCGAACTTCAATTGAATGTCAATGGCACAACTACTAACGTGAAATACCGATTCCATCTTTTCGAGCCATTGAGACAAGCCAACAACGCCTTCAGTTCCCTTGAAGGTCAAGGGTTGGCATTTTATAAAATCGGTGTAGGAACAGACACGTGTAGGTTGCACAGGCCTTCTGGGTTCTCCACCCGAATTTTGGCTTGCATTGTCCTGAGTATGGGTAGAGTTTCTTTGGATTGCCTGATCGATCATAGCTTGAATGGATTCTGGAGTCATGGCGTTGTTTGTTCCTTGTCTTGTTACATGCATGATTCTACTAATCATAAGAACACAATGTACGTGATATATAATTTCAATGTCTATACAAATGGATATGATAATAATAATTACACCACAACACAATGGAGAATGAATAAAATGAAATAAATCATAACATAATACATCAACATTTCATAACATAATGTCGAATCGTACATGATTTGTTTGGATACAAAATGACCACTAATGATCTAGTACAAAAAATGAAAATACGTCCTAGAGTCTATTAACTGGGAGTTACCCATAAAACTTAATAGACTATACAAGATAGCTAGAAATGAAAACTACAACTAACAGCTACTGTCGGTGTCCTCCACCGTATCAATCTGAGCTCTAGCCTCTAGTACATGGGTTCACATCATCTGTTTGACTGCATCATTCTCATCTCTCTGGCGCTGCCACTCCATACGACTCATGTGAGTCTCCAGTGTCTCAAGTCGCGCCAATAATGCCTTGTTTCGAGCCTTAAAACTAAGGTAAGCCTGGCGTACCTCATGCAACTCTGTCTCATAAGCAATCTTCTGTCCTTTCACTACGTCAATCTCGAGTCTAATGTCTCTGCGGTCAGTCCGAGCATCATGCAGCTGTGTATAGAAATCCTCACTCTCTTACCTGCGAATCTATGCTTGGTAGCTGACCCTCAAGTTACCTTCCTCGATGGAACTCATCATCCTATGCTCAGAAGCCTGTAAAGCTCTAACATAACCTACGTCCTCTACTCTGTCAGTAGCTCTAGCAATAGTTTAGGCATCATGACCAGGACTATGAATCAAACCCTGTCATGCCTCAACAGTATCAACAAAATCATACTAAACCCTAGGTGGTCTAGCAGCAACAGCAGTAGAACTCTTTGCCATATCACACCCAGGTGAGGGAGCAGTAAGTACAAATCTCCTCTAAGGTGACATTTCCTCCTCGGGGATGTCATCTCTCATACAAATCATGGCTGCCCTATGACCTAATGGTGCCTGATCATAGGCAGGGCTGGTGGGTGGTATAAGTACGGCAGCATGCTCAGCAATACGTGCGTCCATGGATGCTGACATGGGTGGCTCAAGTCTGGCAGTCTTTCGTGCCCTACATAGACGTGTTTGGATCGTTTGCACGCGATGTCTGCCACATGTACCCCCCCCCCCACCCCCGGATACTGCTCTGCAAGTCTAGCGTGTATCTACGTACTTTCGTTGCTCAGTCCAGTACTCATCTCTAACACGCCTACTAGAACAGATGTTGTTGACTGCAACCATATACTAGGGACTACAGACGTCCTCCCCGCCATTGTGCAGCAGACGTATTATACACGGCTGTCAAGCTCGTGACAGACATCCGATCGCCAGTCTCACACATGCCTCTATCTCGTCACTCCACCCCCCCCAGACCTAAGGGCAAACATACGCCACCAACCACCCGCGCTCCAACCAACAGGAACTTCCGCAAGAAAAGAGTCAGCGGAGAGAGGAGAGCTATGTGATCATCCTCCTCATCTTTTTCCTTTGTGGGACTCAGCCTCAGCCTCATCAATCAGGACACCACATCATCCTCATCATCCGTATCATCATCATCGTCGTTATCCTCAGGCTCATGCTCCTCACTAGGATCCTCTTCGGGATCCTCCTCAAGATCCTCATCGTCATCCTCCTCGCCATCCTCATGCTCATCTGGATAATCAATAGAATCCTCTTCGGTATCCTCCTCCATCAAATCCGAGTCATCAATGTATCTAGGTGACTTAGCTATCGGTGAGGCATAATCAGCATAAGGCTAATTCTTGATCTGAATGTCATCATCTGATAGTGCATGGTATTCCGGGTGCTTTGGCTCTAGAACATATACCGGTACATGCTCCTCCAACTCCAAGGGGTCGGGTACATAAGAAGGTGACAGTGGGTGTACCTGCCTTTGTTGGGTAACCTCCTCGTAGGGGTCCATCTCCGGGAGCTCACCGACATTCACAAGTGGGATGCCCCATGATAGTCCATTCGAATTAGAGGATATGGACGTATAGGTGACTATAGATGATGCGTTATTTGATGACATGGCTAATCTGTAACCATAATATAAACTTGTATAAGTATATTATATAAGACAAGCAGTAATATACGTACTATAATATTAACATGTATATAACCTATGTAAGCACTTAGTATAATTAACTAATGCTAAAATGATGCATGACATGTAAGCATGTATATTAGATGCAAACTAGATGCAACACTACCCGTTAGCATGAATGTCCCTTTGAAAACTTTTGAATGACACAATATTTGAAAAACGGTTATAGACCAAGTAAAAACTTTTGACCTGGTTCTCTATAACCTTGGCTCTGATACCAATCTGTAACACCCCCAAAATGGGTAGCAGCAGAATATGATATTCCAGGGGTATTACTTCATAGATCAATAGCACAAGATATGAGAACGACCTCTATAAGAGTCGTTTGAAAACTGATACATTGGATTTCATAAATGGTTCGTTACAAAAGTCCATAAGCTTAACTTGTTTAACTTGGAAAAGTAAAGATTTCACAACATAACAATAACCCAAAATGTAATGCATGTAAATCTTTAAGATAATATGACTTCAAAAGATGACCATCCAATGTATCCATGACTTGCACCTTATTGACCTGAGAAAACATGTTTAAACTGTCAACAATAATGTTGGTGAATTTATAGGTTTATAAATTAAATAAAGCGGATAGCAAGATTTCCCTATAATAAAGTAACAAATACAATATCACAAAAATGTATTACGAAATGCACTAAGCCCATGACACTGAAGATAAACAATGTATGTATATCAAATACATATGAATGATGGTGCCCAATGTAGATGTTCAACCCGTAACATCTATGTTTTCAAATGGTATACATTTGTCGTTTCTGGCCAACCAGTAAACTAGCAAGTGGTACTTGCACGAATGGGGATGTTAATACCAAATAGATCTATTCATAATATTCGCTCTCACATAATGCAATTAACAATTACATCTATGCAATTGACAGTTCATGATGAATCGAGCATAGGTGGGGTAAATCTACTTAGGCAAACACGTAAATATTGAATTTAAAATATACTTGCATCCATTTTGTAAAACAAACATGATCTCATCCCCGAGATTTGATAAATGATTGAAAAATGTATAAAAGTGGGGAATATAAACTCACATCAAGTAATGATAACGTAATATCAAGGTAGTGGCACAAAAACGATGCAAAAGACTTTATCCGCAACCTATGGAAAAATAATACATATTTACTAAACGAAAAATAATAAGCTAAATACTTGCAAATCAATCGTCCCTAGTGTGTGCTTGAAGCTTATTTAAAATAATGATGTTTTGAAAAGAATTAGCATGTTAAAATGTCAACTTTATGGTCAATGTGTCAAATAATAAGAATGCAATTTAACGACCTTCGGACTTATATTGAAACTAGGTGCACTAAACTCTAAAATATAAGTTTAAAGCAGCCCTTGTTTTAGTCTCTAAGTGTGTCAATTAATTAAACGAAACATTGACGTTTAACTAATTGAGTTAAGTGTAAGTAAAATTTAGTTTTAATATTAGACGACTTGGAGTTTTACTACTTAATTACAAATTCGTTAGTTAACGATAATGAAAAGTAAAAATACATTTGACATCTCGGATAGGCCGTCTATAACTTTCATCTTTTAAGTTTTGTCTAACGAAGTCGTTTAACGGGTTAAAAACGGGGCTAAAGTAAGCGTCTCGCTAAGACCGATTTCAGATTAGATAAAAAGGTTATTTCACAATAAGACATTTGCGTGGTAGAGTTTTGGACTCAAATTGGAACCACTTACTACTCAACGTTAGAGCTTAGAACACACAAAAAATATTACTCAACGTTAGGACGAAACAAAAACATCTTAATAAACTAGGACCTACTGGCTTTAATTTATCTTTTATAACTTTTGTGTATCGGGGTCGTTAACTGGGTCGAAAAGGGGTCGAACGATGGGTGTTCACGTGGGCGGACCTGGCTGGTTGCACACCAGGTGTTCGACCGTTTGTCGACATGTGTGACGAACTGCCAAGTTCACACGTGAGCAGGTTACTAAACGAAAAAGATTGGTTTTTATTCCAAATCAAATATGGTACTTCAGGCTTTATGTATCATTATGTGTTTTGTTATTTCGGTTAGAAAAATTGACACAACAATTTAAAGAAAAGAGCTCGCTGGCTGCTTTAAAAAAGAGGGTAAAGTGACAGTTTTTCACGCCTAACTTTGAGTTCTGTTTGCGAGTTCTTTACTCAACCAAAACCCGTGACACTCGGCCCATAACAAACCTTATACATTAGGCTTTAACTGAAAGCTCTTGGTTCTGACCTAATACTAATCATTTGTGTGAACTAGTTGTCAAAAGTTGTTAGTTTGGTTGTTTTAACAAAATGCATGAGTCGTGCAATTTTTTTCATAGAGTTTTAAATTGTCGTAACTTCTTTGATTCCTAATCATTTTACATGATTCAAATTGCAAAACATACTTCTCTAGGCCTACTATGACTAGACACTAAATCCTGGATTTAGGGGTCACGTTTACTCATCGTACCCTTTTCCCAATTTACCCATTGACAAGAGTTAATAATAAAAAGTGAGTTGTGGACATGTGATTACACAATTCGACTAATATTCATACGACATATCATTTGGCATACTAGGGCTTATTATAGGATACATTAGCAGTATGATATACTCACTTAACATAGGTGATCACGCCAAACCAAGGTGTCGTTCATGTTTTACTCGAATAGTAGAAAGAAAACAAAATCTTTCAAGTAATGATTTTATGATAAGTTTTCTCAAGCACTACTATAGACGAATGCATGTAATTAAATAAAAGAAAAGAGGTGCGAACTCACAAAAAACACAAAGGGAAGAGAACGTATGGAACTTGACCCGACGAAACCCTAATTTTGCTACAAGACCAACTCGACCACGATTGTCAAAACAAATGTCCCACAACGCTTGTCCTCCACTCGTGCACTTGAAACAACCCGTCAAACACCCATAACTTTCTTAAACTTCGACCAAAAAGAGAACAAACAAGTGACAAATTTAGGGTTTTGGAAGAAAGTGGTGGTGTAATGTTTCGTGGATTGTATGTGTGTTGAAAACCAGAATAAGTGAACAAGAGAACCAAGGTGAGAGGATGAAGTGTGTATCTGATGGAGTTATATCTTTTGTGTTTTCTGCGTCTGTTAAATGCAAAGGGGTATGTACGCCCTTCTTATACTTACAAAATGAAGCATGCATAGTGTTTCAATAGAAATCACGTTCTAATGTTAATCCAAATGGGGTAAGGGATTTTTGGGTTTCCACATAGTCAATGCATAGTATATAAAAGTGATATACTATTTGGGACATGGAAGCAATACCAAGAGGGAGCAGCTAGATTATCACAAGTGTGTGTGGGGTTTCACAAAAGAGATTATGGGCTTTTATACATTGGGTAATAGGGTTATTTGAGGATGAGATATTTGTGCACTTATCTAGTCGAATAATACAGGTTTTTAGGATTTGGAAACAAAGTGTGTACGTGACTTATGGCTATATTATAGGGAAGACCATTTGTGTCTTGTATGATATTTATTGCTTGAGAGTTTTGTTGCTTGGCTTATTTGAAAACAAAGAAGAAATAAGTCTTGTCCTAATTTTACTTATAAATTATACACTAAGTGATGGAAAGAAAAGAATGGAACATATTCGTTTTTGGTTAACTATGTTGTAGAGGATATGTTAGTGAAACACAATACTAATTCAGTTATTAACATTCTTGGTTAACTTTATTAAATTTAGCTAGACGATTTAAAAAGTAAGCGCGTAAAACTCTATAAGGAAATAAATGGAATAATTGAAACTGTAACATGACCTGAAAACACGGGGTGTTATAAAGGATCTGTAAGTTGCACATCTTCTTTGTAAATCTTCTTCCCCTTTTTGTCGTAATCAAATAGGGAACTAAAGTATGCAACTTAGATTTTGACAACCACAAACCACATGGATGCCAAGACTTTGTTAGATGCCATACAAACAAGATTTCGTGGTAATGATGACACAAGGAAGACTCAAAAGACACTTCTAAAGCAGATGTATGAGAACTTCAATGCTCCAAGCACAGAGTCACTTGACTCTATTTTTAACAGGCTTCAGAAAATTGTTAGCCAGTTGGCTATCTTAGGTGAAAACATCTCTCAAGAAGATCTCAACTTAAAATTTTGTAGAAGTCTTCCTTCTACGGTAGGTGACTTGTGAGATCCTATATGGATCAAGCTTGTGACACTGGATATCGATTCGGTCCAGATTATGAATTAACGACTTAATCGGTAAGATAGTAACTAACCGATTCACTCTTATCGTGTTGTCTACTTTGAGATGTCCCGATAAAGAGAATAAGAAAGTAAGGTGATTATGATGTTCACACATTAGAAGATCCGATACTTATGCTGGATATCCTGTCAAGGAGATTCTTCTTAATTTGAATCTACCTGATCACAGGTCGGTCCTCATGGAACCTAAGGTTAATCCAACCAAACCCGGGCGAATGACAAATCCATATTCATCCATAAGCTTTATTGCTAACTAGTTTATTACATGTTCATGTAAATATGGAGATGGAGATACCTCATTCCAGGAAAGTCAAGTTCATAACCGCATGCTCATACTCGACCAATGATTATACTGATATGATGAAAGCTCAAATATAAGTTATTCAAAACTTCCACTACTCGAATACTCAAAAAGGTCTTCATTGAAGTCATTATGTATTCAAGATGAAGCAATCCAATGAAGATTACTCTATAGCTTTCAAGACAAAACAAAAGTATGAGCATGTCGGTCCGAAGGTCACAAGATCACAAGGAGGCAAAAGATTACAAGATAACACAAAGAGATGAAGTTTGGCTGATGATCTCAAAGAAGCTCAAGATCACAATTTATTAAGCAAGTAAGAGCAAGCTCACTACATATTGATACAGGATAAAGATTAAAGACTACAAGAAAAGATAAAGACATTCATAGAATGCTAGGCTTAAGATTTTGTAACTTGGAGTGACCTCCCTTAGGGGAAATTCTTAGGAATCGAGAAAAGACTCGGTCACTTCCAATATTGTATATTGTAGCTCGTAGTTAAACGTTCGGTTATGGGAAAGCTAACTGGATACAAAAGTTTCATGGAATAAGTCCAATTGTTATGCCCACTTTATGGACATATAAACCATCACCATCCCATGAAGAGGGGTTCAATCATAGTGTGGTAAACTACTTATCTATGTTATTTCTCATTTTCTCTCTACACTTTGTCCAACCATCCTTTCTTTCTCTAGTTTCTCTTAATATCAAGAAGGATTACTTATTTGTTAATATCATCACTAAACATACTAAACCTATGACAAATTGTGATTTAATGCCTAAACACATAAACCAACTAACCTTTAGTTCTGAATATAGTGAGTGATACAAGCATTGTATGGTGGTGATACAATAATAATCCAAGACATGTATGTGAATGCCTAATCTAAACATCAAGAACCTTAAGCTTGATGTGGTTGAACTTTTATTGATGAAAAGCCTTCAATGTATGAAGATGACAAGTGTTCTAAGTTTGTTGTTGTGGATCTTCATATGCAAGTGTGCTTGTGGTGGATGATGGTGATGTGTGGGCTTGTTCTTGGTGAATCATGACATGATAGTTTGCTTTTAATAAATGAGAGTTAGAAGCATTATGATCATAGGGTTAGAGGGTGTTTTATGTAAAGAAAATACTAGAAAGATGATTGCAATTGATGAATGAAATGGTATGGCAAAGGGTTCCTTTTGTAGGCAAAGCTTGGAGACATCAGACCACGCGTACTCAAGGGCCCCTCGCGGCTCCCTAAAGAGGGGAATGTCCTAAGGGGACGTCATTTGTAAATTCAGCAAAAGCAATTCGGATTTGTTTAGATTTTCGCTATTCCTTCTACAATGACATTTCTTCTAAAATGTACCAAATATATCCTAAATCTTATGGAAGATTCCCTCTAGATTTGTTGTTGAGTGTTACCAAAAATGGTATATCTTATTGTACATGCATGACTCATATAGAAAAAGTGGGGGGATGAGGGGGGGGGGGTATGATTCAGATATGTCTTTTCCAAAGATGAAGAAATCATCTAGAAGCACTACAAGAAAAAGTTGAACAATGCGGCATTGTTTTCCCGAGCGACATTTGTCGCCCGGGAAACCCCACAAACGGATAAAGAATCCGTCGACGTGGCACCGGAATTCTGATAGACTTTTAGTCAAAGTTGAGGAGAGTTTCCATTTCCTTCCTTCCTCCCTGGGGCGACAATGTCGCCGGGGGAAAGTAATTGTTAAAAACTGACCAAAAAATCAATGAAAATCTTGGCAACAATTTTTCCCGCTCACTTTCCCGGGCGACATGTCGCTCGGGAAAGATTTTATTAAAAAAAGTTAATTTACGTGAATGGTTAAGAGTAGTGATTAGTGTTAATTAAAGTACGTTAGAGTATGGGAAACTTTTAATCAAAATTTAACAAAAAAATTAGCGAACCTCTTGGCTCTAATTTTTCCCGCTCATCTTTCCCGGGATTATTTATTTTGTTAAAATATTTAATTCTGTTTTTAAATCATTATTATTTATAAAATATATTTTATAATTATTGTGTTTAGTGATAATTAACGTGTGTTAGTGTATTAAAAAAATTTAATATCTTTCCCGGGCGACATGTCGCCCGGGAAACGTTTTAATAAAAAAATATACTGTTTTTAAATCAGTATTGTTTATAGAATATATTTTATAATTATATATTATTATTTATAAAATAATTATTATATATTTGATAAATAATAACTATCTAAGAAAAGCACTCCATTTTCTTGGTTCGGTCAGGATATGCACTACCCTTCTATAGTTGAACATGATATACCGTATACTTTTTCAAGATGCACATTCGTCAAGTAACACAAAAACAAACATTCATTTAGTTAAATATTATACGAACCACTTGTAGTAGCACAAACGACTTACAAACAGACACTTAAACATATTAGAACGATAATCATATGAGGCTTACAAACTGACGCTTAAAGCATACGAATTACATTTCAAATGACAAACTACTCTAAATTAAGTTTTCCCATGTTATTATTGTAAACTTCGTAAAATAGTGCGGCCTAATTAACTGTGTGTTGTTCCGGATGCATATACATATCCACCGTTTCCTCGAGTACCATTATCTTATCAAGCAAGTGCTTGCAGTTTGAGCACTATTCATTTCTTGAAGTTCTCAGAGAATAGCTTTGAGGTGTTAAAGCTTTTGGAGAATAGCGTGAAGGTGTTAAAGATCCTGAATAATAAATTGGAGTCGATGAAGATCCTGGAGAATAAATTGGAGTCGTTGAAGCTCCAGGAGAACCAACCAGTAGACAGACTCGTTTATCTTTTCATATAAAAAATTTACATCCGAAAGAGTTTTCGCGAGGCTGTTAAAGAGTAAAGATAATAAGTTTTAACAACTAACCACATTATTTATATATTACACAAAAAAAAAGCATGTGATTGTTCACCTTTGATCGTGGACATGCATAGTATAGTTTCCCACGGGTTTTAGGTTTATACGATTCTCGCAGAATTACATCTCCGACTCCATAAGGACACACAAAAGCTTCATATGGCATCATCTTCACCATAATAACAGTGTGATATGTTTGTGGTTGTGATGGTAAGAATGTGTGTGATCTGTGGGTGATTGTGAGGATAATATCTGCTTTTATGGTAAAAAATAGTTTTTTGGAGGGAGTATTTGGCGGAAGTATTTGGAGGGATTTTTAGCAGGAGTATTTGACGGGAGTATAGCGCTATAAGAGGAATTGGTCGAAATTTTGGATCAAGATCGCGTGTGGGAGTTGGTTCATTTTCATTCTTTGACAAAATCAGATCATAGCGTGGGAGGTCGGGCCTCATATGGATATTACGACTGATTTCGTATGTGTTATCTATGTTAACTAGTCAATTATGTAATTAATTAAGTAGTACTTATTATGTTCTAGCTACTTATGGGTGATTTCTAAGTAGTTTTGCTACTTTTGATATGATTATCATCGTTATAATGAAATAACATCTAATGTACAACGATAGCATATCGACTCATCCGTTAAACATCTAATGTACAACGATAACATATCGACTCATTCGTTGGACATTTAATGTGTAACGATAACATATCGACTCATCCGTTGGACATCTAATGTACAACAATAACATATCGACTCATCCGTTAAACATCTAATGTACAATGATAACATATCGACTCATCCGTTGAACATCTAATGTACAACGATAACATATCGACTCATCCGTTGGACATCTAATGTACAACGATAACATATCGACTCATCCGTTGGACATCTAATGTACAACGATAACATATCGACTCATCCGTTAGACATCTAATGTACAACGATAACATATCGACTCATCCGTTGGACATCTAATGTACAACGATAGCATATCGACTCATCTGTTAAACATCTAATGTACAACGATAACATATCGACTCATCCGTTGGACATCTAATGTACAACGATAACATATCGACTCATCCGTTGGACATCTAATGTACAACGATAGCATATCGACTCATCCGTTAAACATCTAATGTACAACGATAACATATCGACTCATCCGTTGGACATCTAATGTGTAACGATAACATATCGACTCATCCGTTGGACATCTAATGTACAACGATAACATATCGACTCATCCGTTGAACATCTAATGTACAACGATAACATATCGACTCATCCGTTGGACATCTAATGTACAACGATAACATATCGACTCATCCATTAAACATCTAATGTACAACGATAACATATCGACTCATCCGTTGAACATCTAATGTACAACGATAGCAGAGAATCATCGCGAAGAGGAAGATCAAGAAGGAAATAATTCATCGGAGATTACGACTGATTTCGTATGTGTTATCTATGTTAACTAGTCAATTATGTAATTAATTAAGTAGTACTTATCATGTTCTAGCTACTTATGGGTGATTTCTAAGTAGTTGTGCTCCAAAAACACTGACAATTGAGCCGATGAAAATTTTGGGTATTCGATCAGTGTTGTTGAGGCATGCGCGTGTGAGATACGCGCATACTTAAAAAAAATTATAATAAATAATTGTAAATAATAATTATATATTTTATAAAAAATAATTATAAATAATAATAAAAAAATAGTTATATATTTCATAAAATATATAATTTTTGTTTAAAATTATTACTTTTATAAATTTTATTTATAAAAAACAAAACATAATTATATAAATATATTTTTTAAATATTAATTATTAAAAACTGTATAATTTTTTTAATAAAAGTTTTTTCGGGCGACATGTCGCCCCAGAAAGCTTTTATTAAAAAATTATACAGTTTTTAATATATTTAAAAAATTATATAATTTTTTTAATAAAATTTTTCCCGGGCGACATGTCGTCCGGGAATTTTTTTTACATTTTGCTAAAAAGGCCCTCCAAAATTTTCGTTAAGGCGCCATTTTCGCTAAACGACAAAACTTGTAACTTTCCCGGGCGACATGTCGCCCGGGATTAAACTGGTACCAAAAACAGATCTGGGTTTACAAGAGGTTATACACAAAACGTAAAACATAAAAAAACACTCTTGGCGATTTTGCAGCAACACCACCACCCCTCTTACCACCACTACCACTCGAAATCGCATCTCACGCGCACATGAGCACGAATTAAACCCTCCTCTTCCTCTAAACATAATTCTTTCCTTAACCCTCTAAATTATAATTCTATATCTTCTTTTTCTAGCCCTCTAAACAAGTTTAATTATTGGTGGTGGTAGATTTTCGTTTTTGGTTAATAAAGGTTTGGTTGTATTTTTATAATACTTTGTTAATTATAAAAAGTTGAGGTATAATAAGTTGTTATAACTTTTTTTTAGGATTGACAGCCGAGTCCGAGCCGAGGGTTAGGATTGACAGCCGAACGAGATCGAGCCGACAACGAGCCGAGTCCATAGCCGAAAGTATGTTATAACTTTTTTTTATCCTTTTTTATCCTCGAGGACATGTCGTCGGAGAATGTTTATTGTGATTGCTATTGTAAAACGCAAATCCAAACACTCATTGACAGTGTAAAACGCAAATCCAAACACTTCTTAACACTATAAAACGCATATCCAAACACTCCTTATACTGCCAAAATGATGAGAATAAGCTGCATAAGCTGTTTAAGAACAACTTATGCTGATAAGCTGTTGTTAAACAGACTATGCAGCTTATTCTCATCATTTTGGCAGCATAAGGAGTGTTTGGATTTGCGTTTTACGGTGTCAATGAGTGTTTGGATTTGCGTTTTACACTGATAAGTTGTTCAACAACAGCTTATTCTGATATAAATGTATGCTTTTTTCATTATAATAGAATTTAAATTGTATATGCGTTTTGATGATAGGATTTAATATAAATAGATATGCGTTTGGTATTTTTTTATTGAACCCTTTAGGAATGTTTTAGGATTTTAGTGATTAAATTCGGAAAATTCCCGTCTGAATTTAATCATCCTATAGAAAACTCGTCCGAAATTAATTTATTAGAAATTAATTTCGGAAAGTCCCCTGTTTGGGACTGCTTTTTGAATGTTTTGTCTCATTTAGGATATGAATGCGTATAATTGGTTTACTATTTGAGATGATTTCGACAGTGTTTCTCCTTTACTCCTACGAATATGTCTTTAAACACATATTTGGGGAGTTGAGGGGAAATGCTGCCGAAATTTTCTCAAATAGTAAATCGGTTATACGCATTCATATATGAGACGAATCATTCAAAGAGTGGGTTAGGATTGCCTTCCATAGTTGCACTAGGTGAACAAAACATCTCGTATTCCTCGTTTGAATGTGTTTAATTAAGTTGCATATAATAACTAATTGTATCGTTAAAACGCAGTTATGGTAATTGATAAGAGTTGGACAAGTTT
The DNA here is from genome assembly GCA_026074375.1 of Tanacetum coccineum. NCBI lineage: Eukaryota > Viridiplantae > Streptophyta > Magnoliopsida > Asterales > Asteraceae > Tanacetum > Tanacetum coccineum. Next base: position 11,173 of record BQNB010083818.1, on the reverse strand, counting down.
AGGGAAACATGAAAAAGCATTTTATACCGGTCTTAAGAAATTCGTCGATGATTGCAAGCCGTTAGTGGATAGTGCCGGGAATATAAGATGTCCATGCAAGTCTTGTCGTCTAGTATTGTGGGTATCCATCAAACACCTTTCAGACCACATTTCGAAGTATGGGTTTGACCCAAGTTATAAAACATGGATTCACCACGGTGAACCGGATCTTCCTCCGCCACCACCAGTAATAGATAACACAAGACAACCTCAGATGAGTGACATGACAGCGTGCCTTAATGATCTTAGCTATATTCCTCTGAATAATGAACAAAATGAGCCAACTCAAGGAGATATTGGTGAGACAAGTAACGACCCGACTCAAGCTAAACGTAACGAGTTCGAAGAGTTATATGCCAGTGCCAACGAGGAGCTGTACCCCGGTTGTGACCATGTGACTCGATTAGACTTTATGGCAAAGTTTACCTATTTTAAAGTTAAAGGTAAATTGACGGATTCTATATTCAATGAAATGCTAGAGTTTTTTCAAAATGTATTTCCCACCGCTAAAGGATACAAGCTCCCACCATCATACTATGCAATAAAGAAGACATTTAAAACAATCGGGTTAGGGTATGAGTCGATACATGCTTGTGTAAACGATTGCTTCTTGTTTCGGGGCGACGCTAACAAAGATGTGCATTTCTGTCCGGTGTGTAACACTAGTAGATGGAAAGACAGTAACACACCGGGGAAGAAAGTTCCTAAGAAGGTGTTGCGTTACTTTCCGATCATTCCTAGACTACAACGTTTGTACAAGTCTAGTCACACTGCAAAGGAAATGACTTGGCATGCTACTGGAAAGTGTACGGAGCCCGGTAAGATGCAACACCCGGTTGATGGTAGAGCATGGAAGGACTTTGACACCAAGTATTTGGATTTTGCTGCAGAACCAAGAAATGTTCGATTAGGGTTGGCTGCTGATGGTTTCAATCCGTTCGGCAACCTTAGTCAGTCTTACAGCATGTGGCCGGTGATACTGACAACATACAATCTGCCTCCGTGGTTATGTATGAAAGAGAGTTCTTTTATGCTGACGTTGTTAATTCCTGGCCCTAAATCCCCGGGCAAGGACATTGATGTGTACTTGAGGCCGTTGATTGATGACCTAAAGGTTTTATGGGCAAAGCCAGGTGTCGAGACTATAGACGTTGCTACAGGCCTTAAGTTCAATATGAGAGCGATGGTTCTATGGACCATCAATGATTTTCCTGCTCGAAGTAGTTTGTCTGGGTGGAGTGGGCAAGGTTACAAGGCATGCCCTACATGTAATGAAGACACTCCATCTGTGCGTGTGTTAGGCAAAACAGCTTATGTTGGCCACAGAAGATTCTTAAAGAAGCCTCACAAATGGAGGAGGTCACTTGAATTCAATGGTGAAACCGAAAACGGAGATCCTCCTAGAGAATTTAGCCGGGATGCAATCATGACTCAACTTGCTAGATTGCCCACGCGTGTGAAGGGTAAACATCCGAGGTTTGGGGGTGTGAAGATAAAACGCAATGTTCTTGTCGAGCTGAACTGGACTAAACGATCTATTTTTTACGAGCTTGAGTATTGGTCTTTTCTTACACTAAAACACAATTTAGATGTCATGCATATTGAAAAGAATGTGTTGGAGAGTATCTTGAACACTTTGTTAATGAATGACAAATCTAAAGACACCGCCAAGGCAAGACAAGATTTGAAAAGCCTGGGCATTCGAAGTGGCTTGTGGCTCGGCCAAAACAAAAACGGGAAGTGCTCGAAGCCTCAGGCTGCGTATTCTTTCACACCAGCGGACAGAAAAAAGTTTTGTCAGTTCATCAAAGGAGTTAAACTACCAGATGGGTTCGGATCCAACTTCAAGCACAAAGTCACCGATAATGATACCAATATAACAGGCCTGAAGTCTCATGACTGTCATATAATGATGCAACGTTTACTTCCTTACGGACTTCAGCAATACTTGCCCCCAGACGTTGCAAAACCACTAATCGAGCTATGTTTATTCTTTAAGCAAATCTGCTCTCAAACTTTGATGGTGGATGACATGTTGAAAGCTCAGAGCAAGGTGATCGATATTCTGTGCAATCTCGAGCTCATATATCCTCCTGCTTTCTTTGACATTATGATTCACTTGGTTATCCATTTACCTTTAGAGGCTATTTTCGGCGGGCCTATTCGCCCCCGGTGGATGTATCTATTTGAAAGATATACGAAGAAGCTAAAAAATTATGTATAAAATAAAGCTAAGCCGGAAGGTTTGATTGCTGAGGGTTATGTTGCAAAGAAGCATCGACTTTCAGTTCTCATTATTTTCAGGATGTTACCACAAAATTTAATCGTCCCGACCGTAATGTGGATTGCCCGCCTCCAAAGTGTCAGTTTCAGGTGTTCAAATCACTATGTAAATCGATTGGTTTATGGTCGGTTATTAGTATTTGTTCAATCACTCTGGTAAAAAGGACGCGACCAGCAAATTTCGAGTCGCGGTTTGGTAGCATTTTACCATGAGAGAATCAACCACTGGAACAATGAATAGGTCAATTCTCTCCCTCGGTACATTCCACCTAGGAAACAATAGGCGAGAATAATGATGATCGTCTTATTCTAGTGTCACCTCATGTTATATACTAAAAAATTTCCACCAATAGAAGGAAGTACATAAATAACTTAATCAAAACTTGGGTAATTGTATCACCTTCTATACCTAATGTTCTATTTCCTTTATTTTACTGACAAATTATTATCTTATATTCTTTCTCTTTAAAGTCTTATTTCATTAATAAACTACTCCTAGGACGACCTTGGATTTACCATTCTATACTACCCAAGATCGGGGAGTTCTCTGCCAGTTATGCGTTCGTCTGGTAAGATCGAGTTAAAACTTAAAACCTGATAAAAATAAATTTAAAAAAGAAAAATAACACTCCAGTATTCACGTGTCTAGGTCTTTAGGTATGATGACCCCCCGCCGTACTCTTAAGAATGAACTACCGCTATATCGAATAAGAAATCATTGCACTAAATAACAAACCACATTTAATAATCGAAATTTTAATATGGTCTAAAACAGTTTTCTATCATTTCTTTATCCTCTTTATCTTCTGATTGTTTTCTTGCATGATTTGTATGTGTATAGGGGTATTATAGAAAAGGAAGTTAATAAACTTTTTCCCAAAAAGATCCGCCTGAGCCTAATACTAAACTTTCATTTTGTTCACTTAGGTTACTAAACTTATGAAACATGACATTTGGGGTACTTAACTTTGCAAAAATATACTAAACATCATTGAACATGTAAAAACATGACATTTATGATACTTAACTTTACCTAAAAATAAACGTCCAGGTGCTAACGATTAACATTGAAATTAAGGGGTGTAGTTTATCAAAGATCAGTAACCTAAGTGAACAAAATGAAAGTTCAGTAACTTAGGCAAACTTTTTGGGAAAGTATAGTAACTTCTTTGTCTATTAACCCTTATGTTTAGAATTGATTATTGTCACCATAAAACCTGTGCCAGTCTCTCAGGCTGAAACCCCCCAATCATGGTTAGAAACGTATATAGCATAGGTTTAACAAGTAATTAAAATACCGATAGAATATAAGGTTATCGGCCTCACTTTTAGTGTTTGACACCCTACGATACTTAACCTGTAGTGGCCCTTACTCCGGGACGTGAAGACCCAAGGGAGTAAAAAGTGACGAATTGATTGAAATTCTAGCTAAATGGAAACGTCCATTTCCATTATTGGAGGAACAACCAAACTAGCCAACGTCTTAAGTCAAGCGGTATTAAATTAGTAGTGTGAATATTTTGACTTGATGATTTGATTCATCAATGATGCTACGCGATGAGAAGGGACCAAAGCAACGATGCCATTCGCCATGAAGAAACGTTAAAGTTTTTAATTTTCGTCGAACGAGCAATAAGTCTATGATGCTCATTGTTTTCTTACTTGATTTTGATTTTTCATTTGACATTATGTGTTGTAGCGGGATTGTCGCCGCCGAATTATGTGGAATATGTGCTATATGTGCTATGTGCTTTAAATGGTAGTGAGCGCTCATGTCACTTTTTCATGGCCAATGATGCGGCTTAGGTTGTAAGTAGATGGGTATAATCGCCCAAGTGAGAATTTATGGACGGAAAAGGTTTGGTGGAACATCGCTGAAAGACTTGATGACAATTGGTGGCTTTAAAGTACCCATGAGAAAGTGAGTGTAGACTAAAGTAGAATTAGCCGGACTATGATGGGAATTATCGCGTCGAGGCTGGCTTGACTTTGTGGCAAGCTCGGTACGATGAGGAAAATATGACCGGAGGAGTATAAACCTAAGTGCTAGAATAAATAATATATAGATAAAAGATCTAAGGAAAAGTGAATATGAATATGTAATAATGGATCGCCAATGCTTGGTTTAATAAGCTGCGTGATGATCCATAGTATAAAGGCCAAAATCATTGAGTCATCATGTAAAAGATGGCGAGCGTACAATAGGTACCTATGTGATTATGTGGGCATGTGTAACAAGATCGTAAGATGATTAGGAAATCTAATGTGTTTTAGATTATTATATTTTTCGCACCCGGTGAGGCATTATTGAGTGAGAACCGGAAGGGCGACATATGTATTTGGTTGGATAATGAATGATACTTATGAATTAGGATAATGATAAAAATATATATTCGTTTTGATTATCTATTAAACGTCTATCTCTTGGACATTAGTTGAAATGAACGTAATGTTTTTGGATTTTTGGTCTAACAGAAGCATCATTCTCGGTTTGGATAATGGTACATACAATTTCCAACTATTTAATGCGACAGTCTCTTCACTATTGATTATTACAATATACGACCGTAAGTTCAAGCCTTGTATTTTGATAAAGCGAGTGCGCTTGGTTCTGTGTATACATGGATCACCCACAAAGTTTTGGATCATCCCATTTTAGAAAATTTCTCGGGAGAACGACGTAATAATTATTTTCATCGGATATATTCCGTGACGTATATTGTCCCTTATGAAGAGCGCGACTATAAATGTTAGAACGACGTGATTTGGTTTTGTCGAAGATATTTTCGCAACTTGTTTTTGCCTCTTTTGATAAGAGCTACTATGATTTTGTTTTGATTTTGTGGGTATAATTTACCGCTTGTTTTGTTGACTATCCATCCGGAATAGTCGGAGCGAATATTGTATCGCATATATATTTTTGAAAGAACGTAAGAGTCTGCGTGATGACGAGAAGCCGTTATGCCACGGATGAAAGATGAGACGGGAAAGAAAGGCCGAGCACCGAGGACGGCGCTCCTTTAAGGTGGGTGGAATGTAACAACCCGAGTTTCACGACGCGTATGACGATCGCGAATTCGATGTCATAATTATTATTTTATAAATTCGTGTGAGCGAACGTCGACAGTTAAAATTTTATTTGTCGTAAATAATTATTTTCGTATTTTATTACGAACGGAAATTTAAAAATATTTATTTTGACGTTTTGCGAGTCGACGTTTGACCGCGTGTTCATTAAACGTTTTAAATATCGTAAAAATTTACGACGCGTCTCGTTCTATATTTTAAAGATCGTAAGTTTATTATTTTTACGAATGTCGTCTTTTATTCCTTGTCTTGAGCCGGATTCATGTTTTAATGTGTACACTCTAATATAATGTTTTTAAATTTAAATTATGGACGAAATTAAAATGTTTACAATATGGTGACCCGAGTATTGTTGACCGATTATAAAATTAAAAAAAATACATTTGTACTAAACTTGAAAGAAATAAAGCAAGGAGGGACTAGTTTCCCCCAATTTCCAAACTATGGCAAGTATATAAGCCAACTTAAACACACACTTTTCATTATAACAAAAAATTTGTTTTATTTTCCCTTGGTCCTCTCCAACCGATGCCACCACCCACCACACTAACACCACCACCCGCCCACCTAAATTACCGACATAAAAAATAATCTGATTGCATATTATTGAATCCCTCATCAGGCCTACATATCCCACAAAATAAAATCCTACACAATGGGTTTTAATGAAAATATATTTTCGGTTTTAATCAAGTGTTTCTATTAAAAGGGTGTTTGTACAAGACTAGATTAGTGATATTTCGAAGTGGTTTTATAAAAAGTTGCGGTTATGGGTTTGGTTTTTGGTGTCGAGTCCCGACAAGGGACAAAGGAGCAATTTCAATTATTGGTTTTGCTTATTATAGCATTGTGAGCATTCCTTTTATATTTGTTTCGTTTGTTTCGTTATTTGATTTGATTTTTATTGTTGCATGTGATGAAATCTATAATATCTTGCGCCGATTAGTTAAATGATGTTATAAAATGATTGAGCAAGTTAGACATGAATTATAGGCCATATTAGATGTGCCGTAAGTGAGATTTTTGGTCAAAAATGAATTTTGGCGCACTTTGTACAATACATTCCTGAGCAGAAAGTTTGAACGACAAAACTAGAGGCATGAGATTTTGTAAAATCGCTGATTTTGATTTAAAAATATAAAAAGCTTATCCGAGACGATCGTTTTTTTGATATAAGGAAGGAGCTTCCTAACTCATAATAACGAAGAAACTAGAGCGAAAACAAGTTTTAAAAACTTATAAATTGCAAACAGCACTTTGGTAATTCATACTTGCTGATCTGATTTTCGACAGCCATTTTGGGCACTTTCCGATCCGTTCGCCTTACGCGGCGAAACACGAAAGTTGTCCTAATGGGTACGTTTTCTATAAAAAACTTATTTGGTCAAAAGTCACGAAAACCTGATTAGCGGGTCAAAACCTATGTCACACTGCAATGCTGCGTTTTTAATTAAAAATACAAGTTCCTGCAAGAACTTGCAGGTCATTTTAGATCCATTTTCCTGTCAAGAATCAGTCTCGCTAAAACTAAAAAGTTGACCGTAATATCGAGTTTCCGCATAAAATCTCTTTCTTTGTCCGCAAATCGTGAAAATGTGAATTGGATTTCATTAAGCGCGGAGTCAGATATGGTGTAAAAATAATATAAGTAAAAAGGTCAAACAAAGTCTAACGTTGACTTTTGAAATCAAACGGTGGGTTAATACAAAACTATGTCGTGGATAACAATAGAGTTAAACGCAATAATAACTAGAGTACGATGATTTTAAAACTTAATCGTTCTTATGAACGAAGTGGATTCTAAAAATAGAAACTTTTGCAACAATCGAAGTATAATATCGATATGAGTAATTAATAATCACGTTGAACGTCGAGGGTTCGACGAGATAACTAAATATTATCACAAATATATTTTGACAACGAGACTTACTAAATATGGTAACTTTCCGAAAATAGTAACTTTCCAAAAATAGAAAGTTTCTTAAAATATAAAGTATTCGATTAAGCGATGAATGATATAAATAAAAGAATGATCGTAACCTAATATTGTGGGGTTTTAGGATCTAAGGCGCAAGTGGATTTCTCATCACATGTATGAATATATATATATACTATATATATAGTATTTTGTTGATACGATGTACGCATCGTCGATCATACTTTTCGTTATTGTAATCGAGCGACATAAATTATAGGTCGTGATCGTGTTTGTGAATTTTTCGTGGATTGTTTCGATTATTTGATCGCGGGCTTTGATCAAGGTGAGTTCATAGCCTCGGTTTTAAGTGTTTTAAAATGTTTTTAACTCCCTAGGGTGAATATATTGCTGTTCTTTTGTGAAATGGAAACGCAAAATTGTTTTGATACATAATATGATCCTTCACTACTGATTGATGAATGCCTTTTTTTGCTGTGTGACCGTTAGTTACCTAAGTGTTTGGTAAGCTGGCTAATGTCATTAAAAATATCTATTGAGTTGACAACTACTGTCCGGGGTTTGAATCCTTGTGTCCACCCAGTCAAAAACGACATTTTGTGGAGCTTTTAGTGATAAAGAGAAGTAGCAACTTCTGCGGGACATAAGTATTCGTCATACGGGAATGAATGTGTTAAGTTTCGGTGCACGGGCTCATTTAGTTGGAAATCAATATTTTTATAACTTGTCTTACGAGCAATGTTATATGTTTTGTTGAACCAAATATGCGTTCTAACTGTTATTTGTAAACTCTATGAATTCACTCAACGTTTTGTTGACGTTTTTAAGCATGTATCTCAGGTTAGGTATTGTTGATGGCTTGGATGGGACGGAACGCGGATATCAAGGACGGTGTCTCGGTGAAGTAGTGTCATAAACTAAACAAGTGTTTTAGAAATCAAGTCGTGTTGTGACTTTTAGAAATAATTTCTATAATGGTATTGGGACCTATGTAACTCTGATCTTTCTAATAAATGAAATTGTGTTTTATAAACGTATCTTTGAACGTTTACTGGGACTCGTGTGCATGTATTATGAAGTAGCACCCCAAATGTTGTATTCCGCTGCGTATCGTAGTTTGGGGGTGTTACAGAGTGGTACCAGAGCACGAGTTGTAGTGAACTAAGTCGTTTTACAAAACTTGGACTACAATTGTTTTCGAAAAATTTTCACGACTCCTTCACCGTTGTCCGATATCCGCGCGCCCATCGTTCCCGATCCTTAGAAGCCATACGTGATATACTTAATTGCATATTATGTGTGTAACAAGTGGGATGCGCTTGATATAAGTAATGATTATATAAGTATATATACATACGGCATCTATTCTATGATGTATGGTTATATACACGTAATTTGATGTTCGCATCTCGCGAAAAACTTAAAAATATTCTTTATGCATTTGATGCAATGTTATAAAACCATCCTAGTATGCGATGAGTATAAATTTTTGCATATGATTAAAAATATGTATGATGGCTACTAATATAAATATTTCTTCTCTTTTGTAGTATCATGGGCGAACCATTGTCACCCGATCGCGTATTTGATTTCCCTATTGATGAGCCACATCCTGCATACGGTTTCTTCGCACCGGCACCGTTACCTGAGTATGCTGGTAACCCAAACAACAACAATGGGTGGCTGGCAGCGGATGAATACTTACTGGGAGAGCTCAAGTCTATGGTGGATGAGCAGATGGTTGTACCCGCTGTTGAGGAGGTCGCTGAGCCAGTAGTTGAGGCGGAGGAGGAGCAGGTGATCGCTCCCATAGTCGATGTAGTAGAAGGGCAGATGGATGCTCCAATGATGGACATGGAGGAGGATTTGGCTGTGCTGTTTGATGATGATGACTTTGAGGATGACGCCTCCGATAGGTTTGGTGAGGGGGAGGTCTGGGAGGTAAATGAGGACTGGTTGATGGCTCTTACTACACCACCTCCAGTAGAGTCTACAAAGTAGGAGGTCCATCTACTGCGGTTGCAGAGGGACCGTCTTTTCCTCAGGTAGCCCCAGGACTTCCTGTACCTCCATGTATGATCGAGGATTTGAGTACCCGTCTGGATAACCTAGAGTACAGGCATGGGCAGTTAGAGCAGAGGGTTGTACAGGGGAGTGATGTGGAGATAGCAGCTGGTGTTATTATTAGAGAGATTGGTCTGAGAGTCCTTGCTGTGGAGGGGCAAATGCAGGTGATAGTGTCCCAGATGATTCAGACTGTGGATAGAGTGGAGCAAGTTGGTGTTCAGGTCGAGCTGGTTCAGCAGACTTCTACCCAGAGA
>BQNB010083817.1:0-25264 GCA_026074375.1 Tanacetum coccineum | reverse complement strand
AGGAGAAGCTGTATGCTAAGGTTTCTAAGTGTGAGTTTTGGTTGGATGAAGTGCATTTTCTTGGTCACGTGGTCATCCATAACGTATTCACGTAGACCCAAGTAAGAGTGAGGCAGTGAGGAATGGGATGATTATTCTTAGGATTGTCAGGTTACTATCGACGTTCATCGCAAATTTCTTTTTAGATTGTTGAACCCCCTTACTTCCCTAACTGAGAGGAATCAGAAGTATGAGTGGAGCGTAGAACAAGAAGAGGCTTTTCAGACTTTGAAGAATGATTTGTGTGATACTCTGATAAAGCGAATGTAGTGGGTGATGCGTTGAGTAGAAAGGAGAGAGTGAAATCAAGACGAGTAAGAGGAATGATACTAGCAGCCCAAAGTGAGGCATTCAAGCAAGAGAACGTACTCGCAGAAAGGTTACGTGGTTTAGATCAACAGATGGAAAGAAAAGGAGAAGAGAGTTTGTACTTTATGAGTCGAATTTGGGTTCTATTTGTAGGAAGTGTAATGGATGAGGCCCATGCATCAAGATACTTGGTGCATCCGGGAGCGGATAAGACGTACTATAACCTTAGAGACATGTATTGGTAGCCACGTATAGAAAAGGATATAGCTATCTATGTTAGCAATTGTCGGATTTGTTTAAGAGGTGAAGGCTGCAATGTCAAAGACTTTTGGCTTACTGCAACAGCCTGAGATTTGAGTGAAAATGAGATAGAATCACCATGGATTTTATCACTAAATTTCCAAGGTCAAAGTAGTGAGCATGATGTGATTTGGGTGATGGTCGATAGATAGACCAAGTTAGCTCATTTTCTAGCTATACAAGAAGATTTCAAGATGTGAAGTTGGCAAGGATTTATATTGATGAGATAATAGCAAGGAATGGAAATCTGGTGACGATCAACTCAGATTGAAATGGATGATTTACCTCGTGGTTTTGGCAGACGCTGCAGAAAGTGTTAGTGACGTGATTAGATTTTAGTACTGCTTAGCATCCTCAAGCGGATGGACAAAGCGAACATATGATTCAGACTTTGGAAGATATAATGAGGGCATGTGTTATCAATTTTGGTGGTAGTTATCGTTTGAGCACTCGGTGTGCTCCGTTTAAAGCTTTGTATGGAAGGAAATGTAGGTCGCCTGTTCTATGGGCAGAGATTAGAGAGAGTAGTTTGACTGGACCTGGGTTAGTACTAGAGACGACAGATAAGGTGGTATTGATAAAGGAAAAGCTCAAAGCGGCGAGTGATCACCAAAAGAGCTTTGCGGATAAGAGACATAAACTGTTAGAGTTTGAGGTGGGTGATCGAGTATTATTAAGGGTGTCGCCATGGAAGGGCGTAATGCGTTTTGAAAAAAAAAGGTAAGTTAGCACCGAGATATGTAGGACCGTTTGAGATCCTTGAAAGGATTGGCCTTATAGCTTATAGGTTGAGGTTACCTGAGGAGTTAAATAGCGTGCATGACACCTTTCATGTGTCAAATCTAAAAAAAATGTTGTCGGATGCTAATTTGCATGTGCCATTGAATGAGATCAAGGTCGACAAGACACTTCGTTTTGTCGAGGAACCTATAGAGATTATGGATCAAGAAATTAAGAAGTTAAAACGTAGGAAAATAGCGCTTGTAAAAGTTAGATGGAATTCAAAATGTGGTCCTGAGCTTACTTGGGAACACGAAGACCAGATGAGGATTAAGTATCCACAGTTGTTCGTGGACCGAGTTGCTAAGCCTGCTAGTTAAATCTTGGGATGAGATTTCCTTAAGGAGGGGATACTGTGACATCTGTGATTTAACCAGGTTGGTGGTACCTTTAGAAATGGCTAAGGGTTCTTTTTATGTGATTCTTGTATGCTATGTGTTATATATGTGTGCTAAGTGGTTTGAATAGGTGTATGTTATCATTTTGAGGTGAATGATCATCTCATTTTGAGTGCGTTTGTGTTTAGTGATAAGTATTCCAGTTGTTCACGAATAGTGATAATGGAAAGTAATGGCGTATAGCATGCAATGCAACGTTAATGATTTGATGATTTTGTGTTAAGAGTTTATGGAAAATGTAGTATAATGGTAATAAGTGAAGTGAGTGAAATTCGGATAATTATAGTGGACTTTCTAAATATAGAAAGTGAAATGTGAAATGCAAAGTTATTTTTAGAAAGTTAAGTAAGTTGCGTTTATGTAAAAAGGTTTGCCCAAATTAGCTTATATTTTTATGAAAACATAAGGTAATAAAGGTAATTAGTTAATTAATAATTAAATAAAAAAAATAATAAAATAGTATAAGGGAGGGGGGCGATCGGCATAAGGGTTTAGGGTAGGGTTAGGAGACCTAAACTTTATCAAACTCTAAGACTTAAGGGATAAGGATATTTAGGGTTATATACCAACAAAACTAGCTCATAATCTTTTCTCCCATTACTTGTGTCGACCGAATATCAGCCCCAAGAAACCCTAGAGTGCCGAATTTGGTGTTTGATCTAAGAACATTCAAGAATTGTTGTTTAGGTGCTAGCATTCAAGGTAAATATGTTCATCTTAGCTAGTTTATGACATTCATGTAACATGATTTATGATGGATCTAGGGTTTACATAAAATACAGATTATATATGAACTTTAATGATGGTATGATGATTAGGGTTAGTTTAGGGTTATGATCATGCATGTTGCATGTTAGGGTTTGCGTTAGAACATGATTTAGAGTTGAGCACATTTTGGGTCTGTGTTCAACTGATGATATCTAGATGTTAGAAACGTGTTTTAATACGATTCAAGAGCCTAAATTGTATTTCAAATAGTCTATTTTTCAAAAAGTCTAGACTCGAATGATTTTGAGTTCTGGAAGTTGGTTAAATGTTGGTTACAAGAAAAGTTGTCAAAACAGTGAATACGGGTCAAAATTACGTCATGTTTAGGAGGGTAAAACCCTAACTTAAAAGTGGAATTAGGGATAGCCAAACTACAGTGATTAGGTTAAATATGTATATAAAGAAACCCTAGAAGGATAGCTTCTGATTGTGTGTCTAAGTATGGTAATTAGGGCCATACATTTTAGTGTGCAATCAGATCCGAATTGGGATAGTTTTGAAGTTGGATTTTATTTGGGATAGTTGCACATGTAAAGAGAACTTGGGAATCATAAGGTAGTTAGTAAACTCATAAATGAACTTAGGATATTTTTGGTATAATTTATGAAGGTCAGCAAGTAAGAGTTTTAAGTTAGTAAAGATACACTAAAATTCTGCATTTCTGAATAAATTGTAGTTAACTAGTGTAATGTGTTAATGAGGTGGTTAAGGTTGGGCATGGTGTCGCGGTGACCCATGATGGTTAATCAAACCCTTAAACATCCATCACATGTGTGTTACATGGACTAGAGCTTTTAGCTTGGTCGCGTGTAACCGTGTTTATTGATTTGTATAGTTACGTGATAGGAATTGGAAGCTGCGTTTTAAGCATTCAGGTGAGTTACATAGTCCCACTTTTTATTGCGTTTTAAACTTGGGATGGAAATGATGCAAGTGTTGAAATGAGTTTTGAATTCTTGTGATTATGTGTTAGTGTAAATGCATGGACTATTATGTGACTGATATGCGTTATGTGCTACATGTTATGTGATGTGATATTGGTATTGTGGCCTAGTCAGGAGGGTTACTTGCGGGTATCCATGGCCTGGGCTAGAGGGAAACCACAGGGAATTTTGTATGATCCAAGAGCGATTGAAGTCATCTGCTTGGTGTTTGAATGATTGATTTGATTGAATTGCATGTTAGCTTGTATGTTAGTTAGCATAATTGTCGTGCAAGCGTATTGTTTTATAATCACAGTAATTGGATAAATTATTTTGGAAATGGATTGAATATGTGTGTTTGAAAACCTATGTTTCTCACCAACCATTGTGTTGATGTATAAGCATCATTTTCAGGTATTCAGCAAGATGAGGTTAAAGTTAGGAAAAGTGGCTAGATGGACCCTAGGCAGCTGGCGAAGTTTAGTTATCTGGATTTCGTTATTTGTTTTGGATGATGAATGTTAATTGTTTGCTTTGTTAGGATGTATGAATGTTTGCAAGTCATGACGTTGGCATGACTGCCTTCATTTTAATGTAAGACGCCTTTTGGATTTTGTTGATGTGTTTGGGTATTTTCATGACACTGCGTGTCTATACCTTGTATTTTATGCATGTTTTAGTTTCTCTATATAGACACTAATGTGTTGCGATGATTCCCTTTCTCATCGCGCCTCGCATTTCCGCCCTTGGCGGGGTGTGACATATTATCCGCGCACAGTTTAAATGCATAAGGTTCCTCCCATAAGTAAGTCTTGACTTGCGAAAAAAACCTCTTTCTTTTTTCAAAGGTCCAATTTGGGGGAACAACCTTTCCAACAATATAATTAACAAAATCCTCATACCATGGTTCATTGTTATTAAACTTGGATTTTAGCACCATTAAATGCTCATCGAAGAATTTATCAGTAATTTTCCTCTCAGTTAACACCTCCATATGCGGATTCTCAAACCTAGATAAGTGATTTGCGACCAAGTCTTCTAGTTCCTGATGTTTCTCCAACACTTGACAAGGGATAGTGAAACTCCTAGGGTCTTTTTCTTTTGATGACAGTTCGTTGAGCAAGACAGCTAAGCACCTTTCATTCATTATATCCTTACAAGCTTCTTCAAGTTTGGATTTATTCGTTAGTAAACTCTTCAGATATTTGCGTATTTTGGTATTTACACCAGGGCTTCGATAAACGGAATATTAATATCGAGTTGTTTCAGATACTCTAAAAAAAATTGTTGTAGTGCTTCTTCTTTTTCTTTTCTCACTCGGTTTGGGAAAGGTATAGATGATTGTTGTGGTTTTACCAACAGTTGAGTAGTCCTTTCACGAATACTTAAAGATTTATTTTTCACACCAACATCATGCGGCTTTTCTTGCATATCCTGTTCAAACCTGGGAGGTTCGTTCTTGTTGATTTTAGTTTCATTAATTTCTTTACTAGGGGCGGCTTCAAACGTCATCTTTCCTCCCCTAGTTGTCACTCCATTGACTTCGTATTTCGGAATCAAAATATTACTCATAACCTTTGACAATTCATTTACCTCGATTTTCATCTCACTTAATAAGTTGCTTCGTTCTTTTAACAAAAGCTCGTTGGTGGTTCTAAATTCTTTAATGAATATTTCCATCTCCTCATGTTCACGTTTCCCTTCATCAATGAATTTAGCCAACATTTATTCTGTAGTTAACATCCTTGTAGGGTAATTGAATGGGTAAGGAGGGAACCCAAAAACGGTACCTGAAAAAAAGACATAATTCAAAGTAAAACTATTTTAGAAAACTAAACTAGAAAGCTAACTAAAATTGTTGTTGTATCAGACAATCGATACGTCGTATTCAGTAAATTGGATACGCCGTATCGACGTTTGATGTTGAATACGCTGTATTCAAAGAAAATGGATACGCCGTATTCAATAAATATCAGCAGATAGTAGAAAAACAAAACTAAATTTATACTAAAAATACCAATAAAAATAAGAAATTAAACAATCCCACTCCCCGACAGCGGCGCCAAAAACCTGATGTGTCGTCATGTATGTTTTTATTTTAGTTATCAAGTTTTACATTTATATTTTGCCGACTTAACCTAAAACAACACTTTAACGGGCAGTGTACCCGATCAGATGTAGCTTCGTGGTAAGTAGGGTGTCGATCACTGAGAGTGGAAGTTAACTCTTAATTCTACCAGTATTTTATTTACCTAGGTTTAGTACTAATCTAACCTAATTATTATAATTAAATCTAATTAAACCTAATCTAATGCAAAGAGGGGGTTTTCAGTCTGAGAGACTGGCACGAGTTTAGTTCTAACTATCCTAAGATGATGACAAATAATGCACACACGTGATTAACAAAAGATAGGGAGTGGTCAAATGTTAGGAAAACGTATTAGCCAGTTTAATCTAATAAAATGCCTTGATTGTCTATTGTGCAATGATTGTATTAATTCGTTGGTGGTATATCATTCTAAAGTTAGGTGGATCTTCTCCCTAGACTCGAGATTTGTCGTTAGTTAATCCTGTCACAATTAACCTAAACCCGCATAAAGCTCACACCGTTGATTATAATATATCTAGGAAACTATATTGGTGGTTATATTGAATCCTAGCTCGTGGAGGCTTTACCAACTTACTGCTTAATGGAAAGTCATATACTAGTAGTCCACGCCCACTTAACTATCTATGGAAATAGGACGTTACATGTAGTCCTAAGTCACCGTCTTAATCTACCTATCTACTTAACCATAGATCGAAACAGGGCTTTCTATTGGTGATCATATTATTCTAGCTATATGAATAAGCATTATATGTTTCTATCCCAGACTCTTAGCTTGTGCCCAAACAACACCGAAGTTGCAGCGCATTAAATATGTAGGACTAGACCTAATTGAATGATAGGTAAAACATATAATTAAGAACATAAATGGGTATGAAGTGATAAACATAATCAACATACAGCGAATAAGGAACAATTAATATAAAGACAAATCAGAACATTATATTATCATAAACATGGCTAATACCTAAAGGTATTAGCCGATAGTCATTGTAACAATACATGAAATCATAGATGAACGATTAAACATAATGCTAACCGAACGTGTATAGTGGAGTGTAAAGATTACATAAGTTTTCCCATTGATCGAACCACTTTTCAGGACCTTCTTGGCTTCATAAATCGTCAGAAAATCAGACTTTTTGGTTAAAAACATGTCTACAACTGAATTTAGGGTTTTGTATTTATAAAGTCTGGAATTTGATCAATACGTCGTATCGGGCGATGTGGGATACGGCGTATTGGGGGTTTCTTGGAGTGGGAACCACGTTCGATATCTTCTAAAATATTTTATTACTATATTGTGAATACTGGCGTAAAGAATTCTCCTGGATACGGCGTATTAAGCTTGAATTCTTCGTGGTTTCTTGTGAAGTGCAGGCACTGATACGCCATATCTTTCGTGATGGATACGGTGTATTGGTTGTCAGAACATTATTCTTCAAATGTCTTCGTTTAAGCTCCAGAATGCGTGCCTTTTAGCTAATCTTCACCAAGTACTCTATAATTACTGCAATTCTCAAATATAAACGATTAAGTAACAATTCTTGCAATAATTATACAAAATGGGTTATTTACATAGGATAAATGATGATATAAAAGTGACGTTATTTGATGTCATCATACGTTGATCCACATTTAGACTAACCAAACAATGGGAGAACTGGAAAGCATGCCAAATGAACTAATTATTATACTCCCCTCAATAATAGATTAGAGTAAAAATTTAGAGTGGGAGTTTGTTGAGCACACAATTTTGAAAGAATTTGAAAATTTCTTTTTGAAAATATCTTGAAAAATTGTGCTCAACAGGAAAATGATTTTTAATTTATCTTATGAAGTATCATTTCTTTAGTGCTTCTTTTGAGCATTCAAAACTTTGAATGTTTATATGACTGTGCTCAAGACCGAGAAGATATGAACTTCTCGTTGTTTAGAAATAATGTGCATAAATAAACATTTTCCTTTCTTTAGAGGCCGAGTCCTAAGCTGACATTTACTTAGAAGTCGTAGAGAAAAATTTGAAGAGGCATGTTTTAAAAACTTTTGAAACTCTCGCTCGAACTTCATTTATACACCCGTGTTAATATTAATAAACATTTCTAGGTGCGTAAATGGTATCGATTTACGAGAGACATGTCGGAGAAGATTATTTTTGGTCTTTTTGAAATTTTTTGATTTTGTATTTTGCTTTTATAGGTTTTATATTTTTATATTTTTCTTTTCTGATAAATATATACAAATAATTATTGTGATTTTGCAAGACGTTTAAGCTCCTGTGGATACAAACTGCGCATACTAAGGCGACGAACCAAATAATTAAACCTATCCACTGGAATGGCTTTGGTGAAGAGGTCAGCCAATTGGTAATCGGTCTTGACAAAATACAGTTCAATCGTACCCTGATGTGTGCTTAAACACACATCACTTATACCTCGAAAAACACTATAAATCAGACTAATAACCATAAAATATGATAAAATATATTGCAAATATGTTTGTATTGTCTTATTATATCTTACAGGTACAAAGGATTAAAAACGAAGCAAAAAATGGTAATTTTCAGGTGTCTTTCGACGACGTTTTCACATTTATTGAGATTCAAATGAACCCGAAAAAGTTCTCCTAGCATACCATTGGAAAGAGCACGACATTACGAGTCTAACGGTACCGGCCTTTCTATCTTGAACCCTTCTTATTTGAACCCTGTCACGTTTTAAATTAGACCTTTTATATTATTGAACCTCGTCCAAAGCAACTAAGGGTTAAAACCCTATTTGTTTCATAGTAAATACGAAACCATGCACTGGCGCAGCTGGTTGCATGGTTTTCATTAAGTTTGTTATCCACAAGGTCTATGGTTTGATCCCCAGGCTTGCCTGGGGTGAGGATTATTAACCTTGTGCCACGTGGCCTACTCAGGTGGTGTCACGTGGCAACCCGACCCGACCCTGCCATACCACTGTTCCGATCACCGTTGATTGGCGATCAACCGTCGTTGACCGATGGTTGACCGGTGGTCCTGCGGTGGTTGACCGGTGGTCCGGCGGTGGTTCGGCACCGTTGACCGTCGTTGGACACTGTTGACCTTCGTTGACTGGTGGCTCTGGTGACGGCACCGGGGACAGCTGACAGGCCACGTGGCACCACTCAGGTGGTAACACGTGGCATTCTAATCATTGGTTGCAGGTGTCAGATTTGGCAGGTTCGAGGTTCAGGTATGGCAGGTACGAGGTATATTAATTGGCTCGGGATCCAAGCCAATCATTGGTTTGGCAATCGAGAAGCTTCCAGAGGACACGTGCATGCTGAGAGTGGTGGATCGGTTGAATGATAGACTGTCACTTGCTGGTACTAGGAAGGGGATCCCGAAGCTATAACAGCCAATCATTAGCTTTTAAGAGGCGATTGAGGCTCTAAAATTACTAAATTACCCCTCGGTTGGGTTGGGCTTTAAAAGGATGCATCTGCTCCCATTTTAGACGTGTAGTTTTAGAGTGTAGAATTAGTTTTAGAGTAGTTTCACTCCAAATTTTTAGTAGCTTATTTCTTTTGTAATTTCAGCTTAACAGCTTTTTGTAAAAGCTTTTCCAGCTTATTTTAGCTTATTGTAAACTTTTTATTGTTTTAATGAAGATGAAGGTTTGTGGTGATATTACTTAGCTTTTCTCTTGTGCTTATTACCTTTTTCTTTCTTTTCTAGACTCGAATAGCTTATTCTATAAGCTAGTTCGATTTGCTTATTGTCTAGTGTTTTGAATAAGCTGATCTCATAGCTTATTTCGAATACATATCTTATAGATCTTGTTACTTAGTTTCTTCGTTAGCTTATTCTCATTTATTTTCTTTTCTTATATTCAAAAATATAAAAATAGCTTATTGCTTTTGCTTATTTGGATTTGAGCTTATTTTCAAATAACTTTAGCTTATTGTTTCTCTTAGCTTTAATACTCACTCGAATAAGCTTATTATAGCTTATTCGATTTGTTTAAGGCTTATATGTTCCAATTAGCTTTTATTTCCACACTTAATTCGCCAAACACTACTCACTTAACAAGCATAATAAAAATCTACTTACTAAGCATAGCAACTAAACTAGCAAACATCAAATTAATAAGCATAAACATTTTTAAACTAGCTAACAAACTATAACTACTAAAGAGAGTATAAGAAAAGAAAGTAGAACCCGACTGAAGAAAATGGAGATGAATTTAAACCACCCGATCTTATAAACTTAATTAAATACTAAAGATTAAAACTTTATTAGTTTTTATATAACTAATTAGCTAGTAAATTTATGAGCTTTATTCACTAAGTAGCTAAGTAAAACCTTAAAAAGCTTGAAACTTTAGTAGTAAAATAAGCTTATAAGACCCATAAGCTCCTCGCCTAAGTGTTGGATCGATTTCATCAACATTAAAACAATCAAAGTTAAGATAAACAAGATAATAATAAGCTACTAATTAATCTAAAGACAATAAGCTAATAAAAATGAAAACTTTAGATCTAAATCCACCATGTTTCCTCATACGCCACGCCATCTTCTAGATCCATCTATAACCGAGCCAATGATTGGCTCGGTAATCCGAGCCTGCTCCCTCTGACACCAACCTGTTTCCTCGTACCACCTACAATATTCAGATAAGAATGCCGCGTGTCACCACATGAGTGGTGCCACGTGGCCTGTCAGCTGTCCCCGGCGCCGTCACCATAGCCACCAGCAACGATGGACCAGTCAACCACCGTGAGCCGCAGCCGGACCACCGGTCCACGGTCGGTTAACCACCACCGAACCACCGGTCAACGGTGGTCAACGAACAGGGTCTGGATCGGGTCGGGTTAGGTCAGGTCGGGTCGCCACGTGGCACCACCTGAGTGGGCATGTGGCATGTGGCTAATAATCCACACCTGAGGCCTTGCCAGGAATCGAACCTGGGAGCTCAAGGATATGGACATAAGATGTATTTATGCAACCAACTGAACTGGTGCATAGTAACATAAATGTAATGCAACATTTAATATATAATTGTTAACTTGAATTGAACCAGGTTATTAATGCTAAAGGATTCAAAATGGTCGTGTAGGGTTCAAATAAGAAAGGTTTAAAAAGGAAGTAAGGTACCGATAGACTCGTAATTTTGTGCTCTTTCCAATGAAATGCTCGGGGAACTTTTCCGGGTTCGTTTGAATCTTGATAAACGTGAAAACGTCATCGAAAGTCACCCGAAAATTACCATTTTTTCTTTATTTTCAATCATTTGTACCTGCAAGACATAATAACACAAACCAAACATATTTGCAATATAATTACTCATATTTTATGGTTATTAGTCCATAATAGTATTTTTCGGGGTGTAAATGATATGTGTTTAAGCACACATCAAATTCTCCCACAGTTAGCCATTACTGGCCCCACACGCAATGTTTATAATACACGCCCGAAAAGAAATAATTTAACCCTCCTTAACTTAATAATCGCTCACATCAAACAAGAACAGAAAAGGTTCATTAAGAGAGTTTAAAATCATTTGTTTCTAAAGCGCCCATGTTTAAACCATTTATTCATTAATAGATAAAAACTAAGTTAAAATTTTAATAAAATTATTTAAAAGGCTTAAGAACGGGAGTTCATCATCTTTGATTTTCACAATCCCAAACCAAGCTTAAAACGAAATCACAGCTAAATATAAAATTAGATGCTAACACTACTCATAGATGCTAATTGTGTAAACGCAGCTACTTTTCGAGCCCTTATTCCTAATTTCCTCTAAAGATTTTTATTCGGAAAACATAATGTGAAACGAGACCACTTATTTTATAGACTTATTATTATAAAGGAGACCGGTTTAAACCATAATTAGTTTGAAATCATTTCCTAAAGAGACGATATGCTGAGAATAAGGTCCACATTAAGATTCTAATTTCGCATGATTTAGGGGCTATCCTTTTTATTTCATCCGAAACAACTCAACTACGAGTCCCGAGACGGAGGCTTTATTTAGATAACCCCGGAGTCGAAATTTGGTTTTATTATTATTATTATTATTATTACAACATTATTATTCATCGGTCCTTTAAACAATTGCAACATCAGGAGCGAACCGACCAGAAACAGTAGTCTTATTTTGAGCTCGGGGAATTCCTTGACCTTTTTGAAGGCTGAGACATCGGGAGCGAACCTACAGGAAACAACAAACTTTTATCAGTCTCGAATTATTATTATTATTACTTCCACCCTTTAAACGACTGCAACATCGAGAGCGAACCGACAAGAAAAAGTGGTCTTATTTCGGCTTTAGTTTATTACATTATTATTATTATAGCCAAATTTCAAGTCTTGTGGTCTTTTAACTACCTAGACAACGGGAGCGGGTCGTCAGGAATCGGTAGCCTATTTCCTCACAACACTGACAAAACCTTGATGTGTACCTTACTGTCATCAGAAGGAATCTCTAAAAAGGGATCAAAACTAAGAATCGCAAAAACCAAATCAACTTTATTTATTGAAAATTATTATTTGTATAGTTTTTAAGGTGATGGGAGCAAAAAGCCACAATTAACCTCTATGAGCTCTAAAGAGATCTAACTACTCCATGCTTAGCATCTAACTTATATCCAGCTCTATCATTTTTTGTTCTTTGTAAAAAATTTAAGTCTTACAAACGCTTAGTCTCAAAAGCTAAGGGTAAAGCTAGAGTGTAATACTCGATCAAGTCAAAATCTTCCTAGTTCTAACCTACAGGCCTTATTTCTACGCATTTTCCATCATTTTTTATTTATTATTATTATTTATTTATTATTTTTTTATTAAAATAAAACAATATATTGGTCAAAACGGGGTTGCGTGGGACAGAGACATGCACTGGTATGATCATTTCGATAGAAATCCCCCCCCCCCCTCACACTTAGAACTGAACATTTGCCTTAATGTTCAAAAATGTCGGGTGCCACCCCCACACTTAAGGACGAAAAACCCAAATGCTTAAAACTAACGTCCCTTTTCCGCGTACTCCTTTATGATATGTTAGCGGACAACGATGTGTTTTGTTCTTGAGTGTTGGATCGGGTTGCAAGATATGGCTATGGCTGATTTCGAATCACAATAGATAGGAATCTTGTTGAAGTGAAAGCCATAATCCATTAATTGTGTCCGCATCCAAATGACTTAGGCACAGCAAGCGGATAGAGATACATATTCTGATTTGGCGGTTGACAGTATCGTACAGTCTTGCTTTTTTGATGGCCAGCTCACCAGCTTTTCGCCTAAGAATTGAGTTTCACTGGAAGTACTCTTGAAGGTGTCTTTACATCCCGCATAATCAGCATCTAAAAATCCAGTTAGTTCAAAACCAGAATCCTTTGTATACTAGAGACCCATATTAACGGTTCCCCGGAGATAACGAAAGATCCTTTTAACCTCCTTGAGGTGCTTATCGGTTGGCTTAGCCTTGTACCGAGCACATAAACAAGTAGCATGTATAATGTCCGTTCTACTTGGCGTAAGATACATAAGGGCATCAATCATGCTTTGATATTTCGTTGCATCGACTATAGCCCATTCTTGTCAAGGTCAAGCTTGTCTTTGATCTCCATTGGAGTTCCAACGGGATCACAAGTTTTCATTCTAAATTTTTTAGGATTTATAAAACGTAGTTGGACTGGTTTATAAAGATGTCACCGCGGGATTGGTTAACTTGTAAACTAAGAAAAAATGTCATTTCCCACGTCATCGACATTTCGAAGTGGATTTTCATAAGGTCAGCAAATAGTTAGGTATACCTAGGGTTTGTAGAACCAAAGATAATATCATCTACATAGACATGTACCACTAAGATGTCGTCATCGAAGCGTCTTATAAATAGCATTGGATCACTAATGCCTTTGTTGAAGTGATTTTGTAGGAGAAACTTTGACAATTCGCCGTACCATGCCCTTGGTGCTTGCTTTAACCCATATAGTGCCTTCTTTAACTTGTAGACATGGCTTGGATGATCAGTATCGATGAAGCCTTCAGGTTGACACACGTACACATCTTCTTTTAAAGTACCATGTAAGAAATCAGTTTTCACGTCCATTTAAAACACGATGAACGATTTGTGTGCATCATATGCCAAAAATATCCGGATAGCTTCCATTCTAGCAAACAGAGCGAAGGATTCTTCAAAATCTATTCCTTCCTCTTGGCGATACCCTCTCACAACCAGACGAGTCTTGTTTCTAATGACCGTGTTCTCTTCATCGACCTTGTTTTTGAATAGCCATTTCAGAGTAAGGGCTTTTATGTTATCTGGCAGAGGAACTAACTCCCATACATTAAGTCGTTTGAACTGAAGAAGCTCTTCTTGCATTGAGTCAATCCATGCAGTGTCGGTCATAGCCTCTTTTACATTTCTTAGTTCTATAGTGCTCACAGTCAGTGCGTAGATGCGCATGTCAATATCTGTTCGTAATTGATTTTTTGTCAAAACTGGTCGTGAGGGTTCTCCTATCACTTGTTCTAGAGGGTGATCCTTAATCCACAAATATTCGTGAGGGTAAGGTTGATAAAACGTATGCATGTTTGATGGATACACATATTGTGAAGATGATGATTTAGCAGCACATGTGGATGGTAGAGCAAATGAATTTAAAATCTGATCAAAATGTTCGCAATTTTGTAAAAGCTGTCAAAAGTATTTATGTTTCGTCAAACTTTAAACGGTCATAACTTCTTTGTTTTAATCCGTTTTTCGCGTTCTTTATATCAAAATCGTCAGGTGAATATATACTAACATATTCTTAGAGTTTTAAATTGTCAAAACATTTTTAAACCGCCGTTATGG
Source organism: Tanacetum coccineum (assembly GCA_026074375.1). Classification (NCBI taxonomy): domain Eukaryota; kingdom Viridiplantae; phylum Streptophyta; class Magnoliopsida; order Asterales; family Asteraceae; genus Tanacetum; species Tanacetum coccineum. The sequence continues at coordinate 10,818 of BQNB010083817.1, read as the reverse complement.
TACGAAATGTTTAGGGCAGTTTTATACACTTCTAAATCTACTAATCCAACTTCATTCACAACAACAAAAATCCTTCTAACATAATCCCTTCATCCACTTTCACAATTATTCATCACAACAACAAATCCAAATCTATCTAATTCCCATCCAACACTTCAACAATATTAACTAAAATTTAAAGAAAATGAAATAAAATATATAACTAATTAAACTAGTTTATAAACTACCAAATTAACAACAAGTCCAATATTTTAACAAGTAACTTATGAGATGTCAAAATAAATATTTTTAAGTATATGAACATGTGTATAATTTATTTAACACTTTTCTTGCAAGTATATAATTATAAGACTTTTACTTGTTCTTGTAAATCTTTAAAAATATTAACTAGTTGGTGATATAACATGATAAATAAGATGTTCATAGCAAAATATATAAAATGAAAGTATGGAAAAGAATATGGAAACTTGAAGATGAACTATGGAAAGATTGGTTGTGTTAACACCTAAATCAAACCCTAATATATGTTTGATTACTAGTAAACCCTTAAGAACTCCTTGTAAGTCTCTTGGAAAATATCAAAAACCCAATTCTTTTGTGTTTCTTCTTGTGGCCAGGTTGGGTTAGAGAGAAAAAGAGAGATGAGTGTTTCTTTTTTTTGCTAAGTGTATTATGAGTGTAGTATGTTAGCACTTAAGTAGTCAAACTAGGTAATGTGTTTATAATTGTTTATTAATAGGGAACCAAGCATAAATTGACTAGCCAAGGAAGCATGGTTTAGGCATTGGAAATGGGGGGAGGAAAAGAGAAGGCATGTTTGCTTGTTAATGTGGTTATTGTAACCCTTGCCCTTTTGTGAGTCTTGAATGTTCTAATTTAGTCATTTGACTATTTGACTTTTGTCAATTTTGTTAGAACAAGTACCATGTTGACGGTGGTGATTTATGTGATTGAGGTTTTTTATGGTTAAATGGTGTATAATGATCCTTTTTAAAGGGTATTATTATGTTGACTATGTTCCAGGTGGTTTGACCCGTACTTGTGAGAAATGCCAAAAAACGAGTCCTGACACGTCCGTTAATATTCAAATGAGTTTAGGAATTGTAAATTGGAAATATGTCATGTAAATACTCTAAGTTATAGGAAAAGTATTTTTAAAGTGAATAAAAATACTAGGAACCTTTGGAAAATATTTTAAAGACGCGATTTTTGAGTTTTAAGTGAACCCGACACAAAACGAAGACTCTCGAGCCCTTGGATTCCCTTACCCGGTTCGAATCATACATAGGACAAGTGGGTCATGTTTGTTTTGTCTTTGGTCCCCTCCTTTTGTACCTACATGCTTATATGTTAAGCAAATACACACATACATGCACATTTCATGTTTTCATATCAAAACATTTTTTTATTTCTCTCTTGTTGGTTCGTCTGACCTAACACACATACACACACTTATAAATTTTGAAATTTGATCAAAACATGAAGATTTGCGGAGTTGTTGGTTGATTCTAGTGTTTGGGTAATCATTAAAATAACGTTTGGGTTGTCCGGTTCGCGTTAAAATTTACTTTCAAGACCCATCTTGTAAGTTTTCCAAATTTTGATTTAACTTGTACTTTTGTATGGTAAATGATGCATAGATGTTAGTTGTACGGCCTGTTTGTTAAAAAATCGAAAGTGAAAAGTTCGCGAAAGGAATAAAAGGGAGCGTTTGGTTCGAATAGAAAATAAAAGGGGAATAAGGTTTTGTTAGTTTTGATATTGTGGTCGTGATGGTTGAAAAACATTTATTACTAATTAGTTTATTTTGGATAATAGCTTATTTAGCTTATTTATAAGCACTTTTCGACTTATTTTAGGCTTATTGTGGTTCGAAGACCACAAGGAGGCAAGTATATGTGTTTTTGGTTATTACCCTAATATGTCATATTTTTATGAACTATTTTTATAGCTTATGGTGATAACCAAATATGATACGTAGCTTATTAGCTTATTTTTAAGCTTATGGAATTGGTTTTGGAGCTATTGGGCTCACGGGCCAATAAGCCTCAATAAGTCGTGGCTTATTGAGTGCTTATTGTGGTCCGGATTATTTTGTTAGCTATTTTTTGGGCTTATATTTACTAATGGGCTTTGGTATTGGGCCTAAAGTATATATTATACATATAAATATATTAATGGATGGCCCAATAAGCATAAACTAGTCGTTTTAAGAGACTTGACGGACTTTTGAGAAGCGAAACATACTTATGAATTGATATTGGAAGTCGTTTGGGAAATACGTTTTGGTGAACATTGCGAAATATGAATTCTTGGCATTTTGTCAGAAAATGGTGAATTTGTGGAATATTGTTTAAAATAAAGGTTTAAAAACTTTGGAAAACGTTGTATAAACGAACGGGTCATGTCGAAATTTCGTAAAAAGTCTATACTTAAAATTTTTACTCAAAACGCGATTTTCAATAAAATACTAAAATATTATTATTTTAATAAGTCGACTAAAAGACGAAAAATTATATTTTTTCGAAACTTTTCTAAATTACTTAGTATAATTAAACGTTTTGTTTCTTATAACTTAAATGATGAACAAATGATACTACCTCCGTCCCAAAATTATTGTCCACAGACAAATACACAGTTTAAAAAAAATGCATTAATTACTGCTTTCGTTTCTACGAAAGCAAAAAAAAATTTACCCTTTGATAATTAATTATTGTTTTCTTTATTTTTGTAAATATCATTTTGAACTGAGGGTAATATGGTAAACTTAATCAAATTTAACTTTTATTTTTAGTAATGGACAATTATTTTGGGACATACTAAAAAGAAAAGATGGACTATAATATTGGGACAGAGGTAGTAACTAAGAGTACCGAATGGATTTACCTATATATATATATATATATATATATATATATATATATATTTAATATATATATATATATATATACTATTTATATATATATATATATATATATATATATATATATATATATAAGTATTTATTACTTATCTATTATATTAGCAAGGTATAAGTATATGTATTACACTAAGGTATGAGTTGAAAGTATGATACTTTTGAAGTTAAGTTGTCAACCATCACACTTGTAGAATCTAAGTAATCTTTAAACACACAAAGAACTATGAAGAAATCTATAGAGAGAATGAGACAGTGGAAGGTTGCTTCTAGTGAGAGAAAGTGAAAGAGAAAAACATGTATTACTATATGTGAAATGAAACAACCAACACCCTTTCCATGGCATGGAAAGGGTTTAAATACCACCTTAGTGGCCGGCCATAGGCTTAGGTCCATGGGCTTTTGCTTATCTAGCCTATCTAGTTTCTAAATATTACTATACGAGCTATCTAACGATATTAATGGAAGTGACCGATACTTTCATATTCCTAACAATCTCCCCCTAAGGGAGGTCACTCCATTTTACAAAAACTTAAACCTAACATACTATGCTTTGTCTTCAGTCTTGTGCTCGCAGACTTGTTTTCTTGACTTTATCTTGTGAACATGATGTAGTGATCTTTGACTTAAGGCATGAGCTTGTTCAGATAGGCTTGACTTGTATGTGGACTTGAACTTCTTTGAGATCATCAACCAAGCATAATATCTTATCATCATCTTGTGATCTCGTCGCCGTCTTGTGCACTTGTGACTTTTGGACCGACATGCTCATATTTGGTCTTGAAAGCTTGAATAAGACATCTTTCTTGAAAATCATTAACTATAACACTTCGTCACTTCGAGAAAGACGTTCGGTATCAGAGTGACGGAAACTTCTTTGAGATTCTTTGACTTTAACACTTCATCACTTCAAGAAAGACGTATGGTATCAGAGTAGCGGAAGTCTTGAAACATGTACTTGAGCTTTCATGATGTCTTTATATATGTCGGTTGAGTATGAGCATGTGGTATTGGCTTTAACTCGTCATCGAGAAACTGCTACCACCGTAAGGAAACCTGCATAAATGGGTTAGTGATAAACAACATATATGGACGAAAGTGGCTTTGTCACTTCGTCGATCGATTATGGTTGTAAACTAATCCACGGTCCATGTTTATCAGTATTAAAATATTGCCTATGATCAGGTAGATTCTGAAGAATCTCTTGACAGGGTTTTCGCTCCAGCTGCACTAGCCGTTAGCATTACTCGGAGGTTTAAAGCAGACAAACACGGTGAAGAGTGAACGGTATAAGATACTGTCTTCCCGATTAAGCCGTCAATTCATGTTCAGCTTTCCTATGTCCAGATACCCTTGTGAGGCTTCCCATGGACATAAGATTGAAAACTGATTTAGAAAATCAATCGGTGTGTCAAGATGCAAATGGTTTTTATGACACCAACAGTTTTAATCTTTTCAAAATACATTCGTCAATTCATAAGCTGGACCGAATCGATATCCAGTATCACAAGTTCGATCCTTGTAGGATCTCACAAGTCACCTACCAAGAGCTTGTTTGATGTTGGCTCAAGCAGGATTTTCATCTTCAGTGTGAATACTTTAGTATCACTTGGATGTTCTGGCAAAATCACAAGGATAATGCATAGGACTCTTGATATATATTTCTTGTTTTTCACATTGTGTGAATTAGCAAGCGTATTTTGGATAAGTGTCCTAATGAGATTTATGGATGATCTTTTTTGGCTCTAGACTTGATAGTGCACATTTGGTTTTAGTAATCGGAGGGTGGAGCAGACTGCCACCTTTTCAATACCAACTAACTCGGAGTGAGAAAATCAATAGAAATGAGTTTAATCTCCGTGAGAAATGAAACAGAAATCTTTTAAGAGATTCTAAGTGGCTAGGAAGGGTAGTGCATTGCATCACTGGGTCCATGATATCAGTCTTTAATGTCAGCAATCATCTTTGTGATTCTGACAGTAGATGTATTGACCCGATTTCTGCCTAGGTGTAAGGAGGGCTTATTTCTTTTCACCCTTTATCTTAACTTTTCTTTTTAATTTTTCAACCCCTTCAGTGCTTACCAAGACTTCATAACTAGTACCTTGTTGGGTTTGTTCCAGTACCAGCTCCATCTCAGTCAGCACTTTTCTCTTATTCTCACTTTTACTCCTTTTTTAAATCATACCTATGGACTTCTACACTAACTAGTGGATTGTTCCTGGGTAGATCCCTCCGGTTCTGGCTGGATCGTGGAACGAATACCTATACCTAACCACCTTATAACTCCAAATAATTAAATACATGGTCGGTCTTTTGGTATCATTCACAGCCTTAAAATCATTTGTAATGCTCCCTCTCAACATGTGCATCGATATTAAAAAAAACGTTTAGCACATGAAGGGAGAAGCTTGCACTTGAGTCCTTGAAATTCACATCTTTAGCCATATATTTTAATCACATTTTTCCTCTTATCAAAAATGTCAAATCTATTGATATTTTAGATTTCAATTGATTTAAATATTCATAGATTCAAGGAAAAAATGTCCAATTATTAACAAGCCGATTATAGGAACATTTTAATGCTCCCCCTCTAATTATGAGAGAATAATATGGTGTTTGAGTATGTTAATTTGAAATTTTTTAAATTTACTAAAAAATTCTTAAAAATTCATACTCAAACACTATATATGCCTAATTATAGTCTACACTATTTATTTACATATTCACAAGAATTATTATATACGAGAGATGGACCTGAAATAAGATAGGACACAATATGACAAAATCATATTGTTTGTTCCGGCAGCCTAAGGTCATTCCCGTATTCTTTCCACCGACGAACTTCTTTAAATTCCTCATCAACCTCCTCTCATAAAGCTGCTTGTCGATATCCTGAACCATGACCCAAGCCCTTCGTTTGTCTAATCCACTCCATTTCCTCTTTGGCAGATATTTCATCCTTATTCCCTTAGCAATATCATGAAGAACAGTCCGAACATCATTGAGCATTCCATCACTGAATTTATGGAGTTCACCAGCGCGCATCAATCTATTTATGTTGTTCTGGTCCTTGTATATCACTCTTTTAGGGTCTGAATATGCAGTGTATGAGGTTTTGTTCTTGAGATTTGACCTGAATGTGTCTGGCTTGGTAAGGTTGAGTGTCTTTGGGTAACTTTTGACACCTAGTTGAAGATCTTCCACCCGCCTTTGAATGACAATCCGGCTGGTGAACATACATAATGCCACATTCAAGTCATATCGTTCGTCGATTGTAAGATTGGTCAGCTTCTGTTGAATAAGTAGAAGTAACATGTCTTCTATGTCTTGTAGGAAAAGTCGTGGGAAATCACGTTCTCTAAACTTGTACAGCTTCTGATCCTCTCAATGAACTTCAATCTCTTCCAAGTGACCATAGTCATACTTCTTCATAATCATAAGTCTGGTAACCGCAATGATTCTTTTTCTGGAGTAGACATCCTTTAATGAAGACATGTTGGCAGCAAACCCGTAGAAATGTTGAAATTTGGGACCCTAGTGTGAAGTACCCCAATAAGCATGTTTATCATATATCACCTTCACGGGACTCCACAAATTACAAACCAAGTCCTCAATCCATTTGATGTCATATGTAGTAGCCTTTGTCGTCGTAGCCGAAGTTGAGTACCGTCTGCTTAAATCTCCTCCTTTTAGATATTCCAGGTCGTTGTTGATAAAGAAGTCCTGAGGGATAACTTGACGTCCTCGATGATCTGGAATCAACGAGATAGGTTTACTGAGATCGAACGGATACGGTTTGCCTTCAGGGTTATGTCAGTCGAGTCGTTCAGTTATGGCCTTGGAACATTCTTTAAGATGATACTCTAATTCTGTAAGACTTTTGCAAGTGCCTTTGAGTAGCTCGAATGCAGGTCCAACTAGAATTTCTTGAGTCAGATCTTTAATGTTGAGCCGATTCAGGACAAATGCAGATAAGTCAAATGAGGTATCCATAAGCTCATCGAATGAAGTACGAGGTTCTTTAGCATGAGCAACTTGACTAATCCAGGTCTGAAGAGGTTGGAAGTCAACATGTTATCTCTTATTCCAATCAGAATCAGGAGTTGGAGGTCGTTCGGGTTTCTTGAACCAGTCATCCTTGGAAACCTCCTTGTCAGCGGGTTGTTCATCATTGTTACCCATGTTGAACTCTTAATCCTATTGCACTCCCGAGTTATCAATTGTATAACTTGGCTCCTCTATATGGGTAGACTTGCCAAAAGGCTTATGTTAAGAGTAGGAGGCATCTTTAGAGGTGCTTGAAGACTTCTTTTCCTTTGACCTTGAATCTGTGGATGACTGAGGGGTCTTGATCTTTGTCTCTGTCATCTCAACTCCTATTCAACGTAAAGACTTTACCATATGTATCAAATAGATATTTGTCAGTTTGATAAGATTTGACTAGAGCACCATAAAGTTCCCTTTTATAGTCAGCTTTATCATATGACTTGTTCTTCTCCATCTTGTCTATAAGTATCTTTGTAAGCTCAAACTCGGAGAGTGTTGCGGCTGCCTCATAAGTAGACTTTTGTTAAGAGGAAGACCTTACCAAGACTGCAGCTTCTAATGATTTTATGACATTTTTCTCTGTCACAGGAGTTGCAAAGTCTAAGACTGCTTGAGGGAGAATCGGAGGAAGTTGAGTGTTGACTTCTTCTTTAATAATAGCTCTCATTGATGTGTCAATGATTTCTATGTAATCCTTTTTCTCAGCTTAAGCTTCTTCTTTACAGTCCAAATTATGTGCCATAATAGCCTTTTGGATAGCTTCTCCAAGTTTGTTGTCAATGTAATGATCAACTATAGCAGGAATCAAGGAGAGAGCTTGAGCATACTGGTCAACTTGCTTTATCTCTGACAGATCTTTTTCTAAGTTGGTGACTCTGTCATTGAACTTGAATACATATGAGAAATATAGAAGTGAAGGAAATGAGGTTGTAGCTTCAAAAGTTATTGGTGTTGGAGTTGGTGTTGCTGGTTGTAGAAGAGGATTGAAGAAAGGAGGTGGTGGAGGAATAGTTGTAGTGAAAACGGATGTGATTTCAGGAACTGCCATTGCATGGCGAGCTGTGGTGTCCATCAAAGAAGCAATCTCATTGTCAGATGGAGAAGAATTCTCAAGATTTAGGAGCTTGCTTGTAAAGTCGGAGGAGACAGAAGAACTTTGTACATGTTTATCGGCCTTTTGTGTGTCAAGGATCGGTGTAAGTGTCACATGAGCGTCTTCCTCTACTTGCTCAAACCCTGACTCTTGAGAAACATTTTGTTGGTTTGCGCCACCTTGATCAGCATCGGTCATGTCAGCACCTCTATTTCCCAAATTTATGTTTACATCATTATACAGCTCCTTAGTAACCTAATCATCTTCTTCTTCATAGTATTCAGTGCTAGACTGATTGAGAACAGGAATCTTGATTCTGTCTGACTTAGTTCTATCACTATCAGTCTCTTTGTCATCGTTATTCGTGTCATCATCTTCTTGGTTATCATCATCATTAGCATCATCATCACCATCACCATCGCCATCATTACCATTGTCACTTTCATCTTCAGAATCATTTTCATCATCATCATCTTCTTCTCCACTGTCACCCTAAGACTCTTTCTCACTTTCAGAATCGTAATTGGGTACATCGGGAACCCCTGGTATAGTACCAGTTCCTTTATCTGTACCTGAAGTCTTGTGATGTTGCTCATCAGGAACCCCTAATTCAAAATCAGTTCCATCACCTGAGCCACTTTCTTGTGAGATATAAAAGTCTTTCTTGCTTCGTTTGGTGGCCTCCTTGAGTTGTGCATCTTCAGAAAGAGCTACTTCTGAGAGTATATTCAAACCTTTTCCTTTGTCAGCCTTACCTGGTACCTTCTTCTTAGTCGGTTTAGGTTTGATAGCAGCAACTTTCTTAGCTTTAGCAACTTCTTCTTGGAAGGAGATTCCTCAGATCGATGGCTGAATCTGATTTCTTTAGGCTTTTCCTTGACTTTGGAGGTTCAGCTCCTGAAGCAATTGAAAAATAAGTCTTGTAAACAACAGAGTCCAGTAGGGCTTAATTCGCCATTGCTTTAGGAAGGATTGCACCATATACTTGAGTGTCTGCATGTGTGGAGACGAATCTCATGGTACCCAGTAAGCTATCATCACGAGCAGTGTGCATGAACGTTCTGTTTCTCATTGAGATGGACTTATCTTTATCAAGGAAGTAATGAATGATGATCTTCGTGAATCTGGGATAGAACATCTTGTCTTGTTTCTTAGAATCCGTGTTATCAATCTGGTAAGCCAAGTCCTCCCAGATTAAAGCAACAAAGTCCATATTCTTCTTGTAGTACATTCCCCATAGGATTTGAACTCTTAAAAGTCGAATCTTATCAAGACCAGATACTTTTCCATAGAGACATTTGTTGATGATTGATGCAAAGGTTCTCCATGGTTGGTGTAGATGATCAACAAGAACATCAGTAATGTACTTGATTTCTCTAGAATGACCAAGTTCACAGATAAAAGATAGAGCTTTCTCTTCAGCTGGGGGTTTATCAAATTCTCGACCCTAAATCCTTGGACATATGTTGAGAATATCTTCGAACACTTCGACATTCACAGAAAACTTCTTGTTGTCGATCTTGAATCGATATGATGTCTTGTGTTTGGTGATGGTAGCCCAGAACTGATGCATATAGATGACAGGGACTTCAGTTGTGATAAGGAATACAAGATAACATGTAGTAAGAGCAAGGGCATCCAACACTACTTGATAAGTAGGTTCCTTTGGCTTTATTCCTGGATTGATCCTCATGTTGCATTTGCCAATGACACGACGATTCTCAGGAGCAACAAGGGCATTGTCTAGTTCAATTTGTTGAGCTTTAGAAGACATGATTCTGCTAAGAGTTTACCAATACAGTTTATATATAACCAAGTTTATATATATGACACTATATGGCATTCTTGATTAATGACAGGCAGGCATTTATCAAACGTTGTCTAGATCACAATTAACCAATTTTAATTAGCTACCTAAACAATGTTTTAATTTGCCTCTTAAAGCAGAAAGACTAATTTGCCTCCTAAAGGAAAATGACTAATTTTCCTCCTTAAGGGAAATGACTAATTCACCTCCTAAAGGAAGACTAAATTACCTCCTTAACAGAATTAATTCGTCTCCCTAAGTAAGAGGACTAATTCGCATCCCTATGTAAGAGCATTAATTCGCATTAAATAAAAGGATCTAATTCGCCTCCTTAAATAAGAGCATTAATTCGCCTCCTAATGGGAAAAAGACTAATTCTCCTCCTAGAGGGAAAGAACTAATTCGCCTCTCAAAGGAGTGCACTAATTCGCCTCTCAAGGGAAAGAACTAATTCGCCTCTTAAAGTAGTGTACTAATTCTCCTCTCAAGGGAAAGAACTAATTCGCCTCTCAAAGGAGTGGACTAATTCGCCTCCTGAAGGATGACAAATTCGCCTCCCATTGAGATTGCATAATTCGCCTTGGTTATTCAATTTTTAAACTTAGCACTTTTTAGGCTTCATAAGTTACTTAAACATGAACCATAGCAACACATAACAACAAATGGACCATTTTGAACATGCATTATCCACACATTTTGCCACAAAATTCAAGAATGAGCACAAAGTTACACGAATCACATACATAAGTTTTATTAGTGGACATACAAAGGATATGAAGGTTCTAATGAATACAAGAATGAATTATAACACATATAAACCACAAACCCATCAACATTTCCTATTTCTACCCATTTTTACATATTTTCGCATACAAGAATCAAATAAAACTCAACCATAAGTTAACCAAATTCAAAACTGATTCAAGCGAGTCTTGAGTACATCTAAACAAA
>BQNB010083816.1:0-28930 GCA_026074375.1 Tanacetum coccineum | reverse complement strand
TAAAAATTAAACTCTTCGCAAGTCGCGAATATCAGAACATATATATAGTCGTACACCATAAGGCGGATGCCGTATATATATATATATACACGTATATAATTATTACTTATACCAAGTGTCACCCACTTGTTACGTACATAATATGCAATCAAATATACCACATAAGGTACATATGGGACCGAGAACGATGCGCGAGCGGATATCGAACAATGGTGAAGGACTCGTGAAAATTTTCCAAAAACAGTCGTAGTCCAAGTTTTGTAAAACGACTTAGTTCACTATAACTCGTGCTCTGATACCACTCTGTAACACCCCCAAACTACGATACGCAGCGCAATACAACATTTGAGGTGCTACTTCATAATACATGCATACGAGTCCTAGTAAACGTTCAAAGATACGTTTATAAAACACAAATTATTTTATTTATAAGAGAATCATCAGAGTTACATAGGTCCCAATACCAACGTAGGAGTTCATTTCTAAAAGTCATAACACGACTTGGTTTTTAAAAAATTAATTTAGTTTACGACACTACTTCACAGAGACACAGTCCTTGATATCCGCGTTCTATCCCATCCGAGCCATCAACAACAACTAACCTGAGATACATGCTTAAAAAGGTCAACAAAACGTTGAGTGAATTCACAGAGTTTACAAATAACAGTTAGAACGCATATTTGGTTCAACAAAACATATAACATTGCTCGTAAGACAAGTTATAAAAATATTGATTTCCAACTAAATGAGCCCGTGCACCGAAACTTAACACATTCATCCCGTAGGACGAAATAATGTCCGAGAAGTATGCCACTTCTCCTAATACTAACTACAAAATGTCCGTTACAAGGTGCTTACAATTGATTCATACCCCGGACAGGGTTGTCAAACCCAATAGATCTATTTAATGCATTAGCGTTCACCAACAACAAGGCAACTAACGGTCACACAGTAAAAGGCATATACTCAATAGTGAATGAAATCATATTTAGTATCAAAACATATTGCGTTCTCATTTTCATAAAACAACACAATATATCCCCCTCGCGGAGTTAAAAACATTGAAAATTAAAGCAGAGACTATGAAACTAACCGTTGATAAAAGCCGTATGATTAAATATAAAGTCTAGTACGAATATCCACAAACTTGATCCGGACCTATAATTGTGTTGTTCGATTACTATTATCGAAAGTATAATCACGATGGTTATCGTATCAAACATAAATCATATATAGTATATTTATATATATTAATTCATACATGTGATGAGAAATCCACTTGCGTCTTAGATCCTAAAACCCCACATTATTAGATTACGATCATTCTCTTATTTTATATCGTACATCGCTTAACCGACAACATTCTATTTTAGGAATCTTTCTATTTTTATAAGTTAATTTTTTTAGACTTTCCGTTTTTTAGAAGTCGACCAACGGTCTCATAAATTATTACTACAAGTAGTATATTATTCGATATTCTTTTATTGTCGATATCTTCATTCACAAGCGTTAAAGTTTATTAAAGTCTTCTTTGACTTTTTATGTTTGACTTTTATATTATTTATTTTTCTAAGTCTAAACCCGACAAAACGACACTAGATCACATTTTCTCAACTCTGACATAAATGAGATTAGATTTTATGCGAAACGATATTCCGGACAACTTTTTAGTTTTAGTCGAGACCCGGAACTCGACAGAAAATAACCAAAACGCCCTTGCAAGAATCTGCAAGAACTTTGACCTTGGGTTTTGACCCGTTATATTACACTTTCGTGACTTTAACCAAAAAGTGAATTTAAGTAAAACGTTATTCCGAACAACTTTCGTGTCTTGTTTGTTTCGCCGGAAGCCGAAAAGGGTACTCGAAAAGTGATCCCTATCTTTTATTTACCAAATCTGTCAGATTTAATATATATTAAAAATAACCCATTTAGACTAAAGTGTATATTTCGATTCCGCTCCAGTTTCTTCGTTATTGGGAGTTAGAAATCGCATTTTATATCAAAACGTTCGTAAAAATATAATTTGTTATATTTTGTAAACCAAATCTGACCTTTTCAAATCTCGATACCCCGAATTCCCATGTTCCGTTTTCTTAGCTGGTCAAAATGACCGCTTACAAAAATGGTCAAAAATCGTATTTGGACCCAAAAAACTCGTCAAAAACATATCTAATATGGCTTATATTTTTATTCTAATCCCACTTTAATATCAATACCAAATATTCTAAACGCCGCAAGTTTCAATCGATTTCACATGTATAACGAATAATCAACTAACGAAACCAATTATAAACCAATGCGTAGGGAAAACCTTACAATGCTATATAAGCGATACGGACTCGATATATTTCTCGCCTTGTTCCTCTTGTGTGTGCCGCGGCTCAAACCCAACAAAACCAATACGCCCCCCTTTTTGCAACCCCACTCAGCTCAAGTCAACCAAAGGAACATCAAATAATTAAACAACATCCTTGTGTACTTGCCCGTGGTTTGAACCCAAACCCCTAAGCGACAAAACCAAACTCGAGTAACCCTCCTATTTCACTAAAAATCAACTGAAATAAAACATCATTGCATTGTCCATTTTTTTTGTGATGGTTCTCATGGTCATAGATCATCATAACAATGATGTGTGATGGTTGGAAAAATCAAATGACAATATTGTGGGGGTTTGTGGTGCCGTCGATCGAACAAAAAAAATGAAAAGAAGGGAGAGAGGCCCAATTATAAGTTGCAGTTATTTATCAACATAGACTATTTTTGAGTGAGGTTTGAATGTATTTAAACGTGGTTAAACTCAAAAATGAAACCTTTTATGTGTGTGTGAGGACTCGGACCGGACTAAAGGAAGGGAAGAAAGGAGGACACAAGTTTTAAACTATGTGTTTTTGCTTGAGTACACAAAAGGGTTATACCAACATTGGAAGCAAACTTTGAAATGATTATGCATGTATTGGGAAATAACAGTTTTGGGTTGTGTGTGTTGCTCTATTGTCGGCTACATAGGAGCTAGGGGGAGGGAATCATATTTTTTTGATTTTATTACTTGCAAATATCTTGTGTCAATTTTAAATAGAATGCATCTTGTACATGTTTGAAATAAAACGCGAGTTATAAACGCGAGCTATGGCCAAGGTCGAGGAAACAAAGACAACACGGTTCATAAAATAATATTTTATGATCATAAATTCTGTTAACGAGACACGTCGTATATTTTTTTACGGATACTTGGAACGATTAACGAACGCGCGGTCAAACGGTGACTCGTGAAACGTCAAAAATAAATATTTTAAATTTCCGTTCGTAATAAATTACCATAAATAATTATTTAGAAAGGATAAAAATTTATAATGTCGACGTTAGTCACATGAGTTTATATAAAAATAATAATTTATGACGTCGTACTCGCGATCGTTTTCGCTACTTCGTCGGTGAATACTTTAGGGTGGTTGTTACAAATAGGGTAGTCGGGATACCTGACAAAAGTAGAGAAAGGGATGTGGGTTTGTAAGTATAATGCTGTTCTCACCTCCCCTAGAGTGTTTTTTTCACCCCCAAATCTTGATTTTGTCACTGACTGTGGTATAGTGGAGTTTCCAACAGCCGAGTTTGAAAGCTATGGATCCTAATGTGTTTAGTGAAGATATTTCTAATGAGGTTAGGGAATCTCATGATGCCCTTATTGGTTGAGGAGTTGGTGTCAGATGATAAGGTAGAGAAGAAAACTGTTTTTTCTACTGTTACTAATATAGAATTTGTTAGACCTAAACAACAAGAAAAACCCAGAGTAAGTTAGGAAACCAGTTAAGTATGCTAAAATGTATAGGTCACAAAGTCCTAGGGGAAATCAAAGAAACTAGAATAATCAGAAGTCCCAACAGCTAAGAAGTGACTTTGTGATGTACAATAAAGCCTGTTTTATTTGTGGAAGTTTTAACCATGTACATGCTAACTGCAATTACTATCAATGGGAAAGGGTGGTATCTGGGAATAATATACAAGGGTGAATTACAATTATTCTGCTAAAAAGACTCACCCTAGTGCTCAAATGAACATGGTTCCAAGAACAGTTTGAATGAAAACTGGCCTAAGATCACTTTAATTACTGCTTAGGCCTTGTTAATACTGCTCATCTCAAAACTACAGTTTATAGTGCTAGACCAATGTCACATTTTTCTAAATCAGCACAATCAACTGTAAAGAGGCCCTATCAAATAAGAACAACATTAACTAACAAAATTTTTAGCCAAAAGGTTAATACTGCTAAGGGAAATTTTTATACTGTTAGGCCAAAAGTAGTTAATACTGCTAGGCCAAATTCAGCAGTAGTTAATGCTGTGAGGGCAAATCAAGTTAATGTTGTTAAGGCCTTAGCATGTTGGGTTTGGAGACATACCAAACTTAATAGTGCATCAATTACTTTAAAGAAACATAATTATGTTAATGCACGAGGCAAATCCAAGTCAGTGATGGCTTGGGTCCCCAAAGGAAACTAATTTCCATATTTTTATGTGTAGGGTCGTCTACAAAAAGAAGATCAAGGCATGTTGACAGTGGATGCTCAAGGCACATGACAGGGAACCTGTCCTATCTCTCAGACTTCAAGGAATTTGATGGAGGATATGTTACCTTTGGGGGATGAGCCAAAAGAGGAAAAATTACTGGTAAAGGAACTCTTAAAACTGGTAAGCTTGATTTTGAGGATGTGTACTTTGTCAAGGAGTTACAGTTTAACCTTTTTAGTGTTTCACAGATGTATGACAAAAAGAACAGTGTTCTTTTTACTGACACTGGATGTTTTGTTTTGTCTCCTAACTTTAACTTAGCTAATGAAAGTCAGGTTTTAATTAAAATTCCTAGAAAGAACAATATGTATAGTGTTGATATGAAGAATATTATTCCTAAAGAGAGTTTAACTTGTCTTGCTGCAAAGGCCACACTTGATGAATTAATGCTATGGCATAGGAGGCTAGGTCATGTAAATTTTAAAACTATTAATAAACTTTTTAAGGAAAATCTTGTGAGAGGTTTACCTTCAAAATGTTTTGAAAATGACCAAACTTATGTTGCTTGTCTTAAGGGAAAGCAACACAAAGCCTCTTGTAAGTCCAAGATTCAAAACTATATTACTCAGCCTTTATTCATGTTGCATATGGACTTGTTTGGTCCAACTTTTGTGAGCAGCTTAATGAATAAAAAATATTGTCTAGTTGTCACTGATGATTATAGCAAATTTACTTGGGTTTTCTTTCTAGCAACTAAGGATGAAACTAGTAGCATTCTTAAGAGCTTTATAACTGAGATAGAAAATCTAGTTGATAAGAAAGTAAAGATAATCATATGTGACAATGGAACATAAGTTCAAAATGAGTCATGAGTGATTTTTGTGAAAAGAAAGGCATTAAGAAAGAATTTAGTGTAGCTAGAACTCCATAGCAAAATGGTGTTGCTGAAAGGAGAAATGGGACACTAATTGAGGCTGCTAGACCATGTTAGCTGACTCTAAGTTACCTACTACATTTTAGGTTGAAGCAGTTAATACTACTTGCTATGTGCAGAATAGGGTATTAGTAATTAAGCCTCATAACAAGACCCCTTATGAACTGTTTAGAGGTAGAACACCTGCTCTAAGCTTCATGGGACCATTTGGATGTCATGTTACCATTCTTACTACCTTAAGCTTAATTTAGCAAGTATGATGGAAAGTCAGATGAAGATTCTTTATTGAGTACTCAATGAATAGTAAAGGCTTTTTCGGGTATACAAACATTAGAACTAGGAAAGTAGAAGAAAGTTTGCGATATTAGGGTTTCTTGAGGATATAAGCCTATATACAGTTGATGGACCAAAGTGGCTATTTGATATTGATGTTCTAAAAAATCAATGAATTATGTGCCAGTTGTTCAGGTACAAACTCTAATGATCTTGTAGGTACAGAAGAAGAATGGTGCAGGTCATTCTAGCAAGGAGACAGGATCTAGCCAAGACTACATTTTGATGCCACTATGGAAAGATGGTTCACTATTTGATTCTTCTTTAAAGAATGCTAGTAAATGATGATCACAAAACTTCTAGGTAATGCATATGAAAGAAGGATTATGGAGGTGTAAATAAAGAAGAGTAGAATTGATGATTCAAGAGAGGACTTGAAAAAAGTACTCAAGAAAATTATACTGCTACTGCTGAGGGTCCAAGTATTAATTACTAGCCAGTACAAATGTTAATACTGGTAGTCTAAATATTAATATTGTTAGTCCAACAGTTACTATTGCTCCACTTGAAGCCACACATGCTCATTTTTTGTGATGAAACAGAAGTAGATATGAGCAACATTACTACCACATATCCAGTTCCTTTTAATCCAAATATAAGAATCCATAAAGATCATTTACATGATCATGTGGTTGGTCATGTACATTCTGGTGTACAGACAAAGAGAATGACAAAGACTATAAATGAACAAGGTTTTATTAGTGCTGTTTATGAAGGGAAAACTCATAAAGACCTTCATACTTGTCTGTTTGCTTGTTTCCTATCTCAGGAAGAGCCTAAAAAGGTAATCCAATCATTAAAAGATCCAAGCTGGATAGAAGCTATGCAAGAAGAGCTTCTGCAGTTCAAGTTACAATAGGTTTGGACCTTAGTGGATTTACCACATGGCAAAAGAGCCATTGGTACTAAATGGGTATACAGGAACAAGATGAAAGAGGTATTACAATTAAAAATAAGGAAAGGCTGGTTGCACATGGTTACACTCAAGAAGAGGGAATAGATTATGATGAGGTTTTTGCTCTAGTTGCTAGGATTGAAGCAATTAGGCTGTTCTTAGCCTATTCCTCATTCAAAGACTTTTTAGTATACTAGATGGATGTGAAGAGTGCATTTCTGTATGGCAAGATTGAAGAGGAAGTTTATGTCTATCAACCTCCAGGGTTTGAAGATCCAGAGTTCCCTGACATAGTTTATAAGGTAGAAAGGCATTAATATGGGTCCTACATTCAGCTCTTAGAGCTTGGTATTGAGACTTCTCTAACCCTGTTTTAATGGAGCAATGTGATTTCAAGAGTCAGATAGATAAGACTTGTTCATTAAAAGAGTCAAAAGTGATATCTATAGTTTAGGTATATGTTAATTATATCATTTTGGATCTACTAAAAAGGAGGTTATCACCAAGTTAAAAATTGATGCACAAGAAGTCCAATTAAGTTCTATAGGGAGCTCACATCTTCTTAAGACTACAAGTACACAAAAAGATGATGGGATTTTCATCAGTCAAGACAAGTATGTAGATGAAATTTGAAGAAGTTTGGTTTTTAACTTGAAGACAACAAGTACACTATGGGACCTTCACAAAGCCTTTTGATGAAGGATGAAAATGCAGAAGATGTTGATGTTTTTTTTTTATCACATTATATAGATCAGATGAGTTAGCTCATTGATGTATTTAACATCCTTCAAGCTTGTATAATGTTTGCTGTAATGTGCTTGACAAGATTTCCATAGTCCACACCTAAAGTTTCACATCTTCATGCTATGAAATAATCTTTAGATACTTGAAAGGTCAACTAAATTAGGCCTATGGTATCCCAAGAGACTCACCATTTCGATTTGGGAAGCTTATACTGAACATTGACTAATGCATGATGCAAAGTTTAGACAAAAATCCATAACATAGGTTTTCAATTTCTTGGAAGCAGATTGATTTCATGGCAATGCAAGAAGCAAACTATAGTTGTCAACTCTACTACTTAAGTAGAATATGTGGCTGCTACTAGTTGCTATGGACAAGTACTCTAGATTCAAAATCAAATGCTGGATTATGGGTATAATTTCATGAATAGGAAACAGATTTTAATTGATACTGAAAGCACATATGCTATTACGAATCCATGTTTCCTTAAAGCTAATCACATTGAGATTAGACATCATTTTATTAGAGATTCTAATGAGAAGAAGCTTATTCAGATGATCAAGATTCACATAGATCAGAATGTTGCAGATTTGCTCATAAAAGCATTTGATGTTGGCATATTTCAATATCTGATTGCATGTATAGGAATGCTTAACCTCTGAAGTATTGCTTGAGGGGAGGTTAATTTTGTTAATATGCAGCGGATTATGCACAAATGATGCATGAAATGGAATGGAACAGCAGCTAATGATAAAATTCAAGTTAGTGTTGTTGGCCTAACTTACTACTGGTAAGTATAATTAGTACTGCTGTTATAATTAATACTGTGAGAATTGAGAGAAAGAAAAAACAGATAGAGAGAAAAAGTCCTGATCTAACATAAACATGCGATAGTCTTGAGAGAATCTTTATAGCTAAGGTGTTTAGAAGACCCTCATCTAGATCATTATACAAAGATCAATAACTCAGCGGAATAAGAACAAACCCAAGTTATCATAACATGGTTATTCCTTATTAACACTTCAAGAACACCATAAAAATGCCTTTATGCATTGTTAATACATCCTAAAAATGTTTTTGCATACATGCATAATGATCTCATAAACAAAATTTGAGATACATAATTCATATGTATTTTTCGGCATGTTTGGATGAGCAAAATTAAACTAAGGAGCATTTGGGTTAGCTCATAAGGTTTTATTTTTATAGTCGAGTTAGTCGCAACCCCACATCTGTTACATATAGGCACACAATTGACACGAGTTCTTATTAACATTATAATTTCATATTAATGAAACATGAAATTACTCTTATTTTAGGTGACAATGCCTCGCATCACCGGACTTGATCACCAAAACACTCGTAACTACATTCCAATAATATCAAATGAATTTGATCAACCACTTCAAAACACACTTAAACTGCTTGAAAAAATGATACTTTCATGAGGGTCGGGTTGTAAGTAAAAACTTTAAAAACATGAACTACATAAACGCCAAGTTTGAGTCTATCGGGTTCGAGTGTCTTTTGAAAATAAATGAGAAAATCGTTCCTCATTTTTTTCTTGAGTTCTATAGTCAACTTGAGTTTAACTATAACTCTGAGGGCCACTTCGTTATTAATTTCGTCATTCAAAATAAACCTTTTTCCTTCAAACTCGAAGAGTTTGGTAATATTTTGGGGATTCCTTCTAAAGGTCATTGCTCATACTCTAACAAGTAGTCTTTTGACTGCTTGGAAATTAGCATTCCCACAAAAGGTCGTTATCAAACCACTCCTCCTTCCCCAAGTGTCATTAAACCCCTCATTCAAACTCCTCGACAAGGTCTTGTAACTTGTTTTCGTAACAAGAAAACCATTAATGTTGATGACAACGAAATTCTAAATCGTGAAATTCAACATTATATGAGTTCTTGAGTCGAGATCATACGTGAAAACGTATTCTGTCTAGGAGGTCATCGTGATCATGTTCCGACATGTCTGTGTCATATGCTTTATTGCATTGAAACCTTCACAAAATACAATCTAGCATTTTTCATTCTCAAATGAATGGAAAGCATTCGAAATACACCTAATGCAATTCTACCTTATGGAATGTTATTGACTAGATTGTTTACTCATATCGTGTCTAATCTTCCTGAGTCATCAAATGATCGCTACATCTTATGTGATCATGTCATGCATCTCCTTGCTCCTCATTACAAACGAAAGACGCAATCGGATCATGGCACAAAAATATGTTGATCTTCTAATCCTAGCTCATCTTCCAACGTCCTTGATCATCCATCATCATCTCATCATATAGATGAAAATAATGATGGAAATAATGAAGAGTCTTTTCATTCTAATACCCCCTCTCCAACTTAACTCATCAATTCTTTGTCAAACATTGTTCCTAGAGTCTTTGAAAACCCACCTCATGAAAATCAAACATTACACTCTTACCAAACTGGAATTTTAAACCACCAAAGCCAACATCAAGATGAGCACTGTAAAAGGTTAAGGTCAATCGGAAAAGCTCTTAAGAATGTGATGAGGAGCAAAAAGAAATGAATAAGTTTGATGAAGTGTTACATACTTGCTATAATTATTACTCTTTAATATAACTGATTATTCTATGATGTGTTGCTTAGTCTCTTGAATTTATCTTAGATATGCAAGCATGCAAATTTTTTTGCCTTAGATTATCTTTCAATTTTATCATTCAAAATATAATACGCTTGTTGATTGAATGATTATGCTAGATGAAATTATTATGCATTTTTAGATTTTCTATGCCTAACTAATTGCATCCACAATCCCTTTGCCTTAGACTAGCTTTATTACATCTAGATGATAAAGTTAGAATTAGTTAATTCTTGAGAAATAGGACTTGCTAAAACTTATTGTCACTAGCCTCATATTTTTCTACACTAAAGTGTCAAACTAAGAATTATGGGAAAAATTTGTTATCCCCAGAAAACGGCCCCCAAAGCTTACGGGCGATCCCCTAACATATCTCGGACCACCGGTATTTAAGGGACCGCCTTCAGAAGGGAAACGAATTTTAACTGTTCTCTTTTTCTGCAAATTTGACCCTCTCTATCCTAGCCATAGCTGTTATTTCTCTGTTTAGACACACACCTTTTCACCTCATCTTCATCAACTACCATGTTTTTCCATAATTTCTTACTCATCCAAATATTTATACCACTTATCACCCTCATCAATCACCACCTTCCTCCTTCTACTTAAACTAAAATTCTTCAATCAAATGAGCTTCTCAAACCCTCCTCTAAAATTCTCAAGAAAACCTAGAATTTCAGTTAGACAAGTTTGGAGAAAAACCACTCATGCACCTTAATCATCAACATCTTCTCAAAACCCTCCACCTCCATCACCACCAAGAAATAACCCTCAACCTTCTACATTATCTTTCCTCAATGAGGAACAAATGGCAAATCGACTACAACACATCTCTCAACTTCTTGAAACAAACCTCCGACATGCAATAATTCTTACTCTCAAATACCATCATCTCCATGCACTCTTCCATCACCTCTTATTCACCCCGCTACTCTTGACCAAGTCAACTTTCATTTTGGGTTTTGCCATTGTTGCATGTATACCCGTAATCAATTCCAATCCATAAGTAATAAACTTGACTTCATTCAATTTCTTCTCACTCGTCCTCCGTATCGTGCTCCACCACAACCAAACAATACATCACCAACTTCTCCATTCTCACCTCCCCACTATTAAACATTCTATCATGTTTAATCTCTCTAAATAATCGACCACCCATCCTTTTGCTAAAGCATCTCCTAGAAATCAAGAATCAACTAGTCTAATCTTAGTTTAATGTTTCATTATTGCCTATATGCCTATTTTCTAGTCTTGTAATATTCATACTCGTTAAGTATGAATTTAATCTATTATATGTGGTCCCTTTTATTATTATGAGAATTGTTAATGCATTATGGCTTATATGGCTATTCTTCTATCGCTACATAGCTATGTATATTTGTCGTACAAGCTAACTTGCTAGAAATATTTTTCTTGCACTTGTATTTACTAACTTGGTTTTTGTAGCAAAATACCAGGTTAAGATCGATCCCATGGTGCCCTAAAACGAGGGGGAGTAACCATGCAAAGGTGAGTCTAGGCACGCGTAATCTTTCTCTCTACATCTCAGACGATTAACCTTTTTGGATTCGACAAAAGGGAGAAATGGATTAAAACTCATTAATAACTTAAATTTTTATTTTATTCAAAAAACAAAATGAGTTTATATTATTGTCAACACAAAAGGGGAGATTGTTAATACAAATAATGCTTAAAATGATATATATATTTTTGACATCTTCTACTTTTTGAGAGAATGACAAAATTTTAAAAAACATCCACGATAAAAAAATAAACAAGTTTACAAGTTTATTAATCGTAAACTTTCATTTCGACATAAATTCACTTAAGGTATGGATAAAATAAATCATTAAAAGCTTAATTAGTGATCAATGAAAATATTTTTCTTATTAATCCATCACATTTCTACAAAACTATTATTTTTTAACATAATATACATAAAAATAGTTTTGTTATAAAAAATAATGTTTTTATTTTAAAAACTTAAATTGAAATTTTAAATCCCCCCCCCCCCCAAAACTGAATATAACTCACCTGAATTAACCTTCCGCACAAAAGGACAAAATTTAGAGAGTCAATATAGGGGTGGGCCCCCTAAGTGGCTAGTCGGCCCACAGATATATCGGACTGCCAGACCGCCACCAGCTGACCGTTGGAGGAATCCTTTTCCTGGTCTATAAATAATGACTAGTTCTCAGCATAAAAATAGACCTCTGTTGCACGATTTTTTTTAGTCCTCTTTCTCTCTCTAAACCTTCTTTCTCTCACTAAATATCATTGATCACTAACAATAGTTTTAATCTTGTTTTTAAATGAGCAATGTCAACTATTATCTACATCTTTCTTCTATCAAGTGCAAGAGAAGTAACACTGTATTCGCCAAGAAATGAAGTGTTACTGATTAGTGATTTCTCCTCTCTTCTTTTTAAGATTCAAAATTCTATGTTGATTATCTTGTGTGATTGTGTAAATTAGATTTTGTGTAAATCCGATAGTGTAGATCTTGTGTATTTGGTAGTGCTTGTATAAGTGGAATATTGTTTCTAGTAAGATTAAAGACTCGACCATCTAGCTAGTGTCGGAAAATACGTAAGCGAACGGTAAATGTTTTCTCTCCCCTAAGGGAGCTTGTTGAATAGTAAAATCTCGAGTCGAATACTCGGGGAGCGTAGTAGGTCGAAGAAGACTTCGTATCCCAACCACTATGAATCTTAGTGTCTTGTTTGATCGTTCATTTTCCTTTACTCTTTATATTGCTTGTGTAGATATTACAATTAGATAGTTATCGTGATTGGTTCATATTGTTGATTGATTGAACATATACTCGAATCTAACAATTCTAAAAGTAAAATTTTAAAACGGCAATTATCCTGTAAACTATCCAACCCCCTTCTAGTTTCCAAAGAATAGGTTAGGAAGGCTTGATCAGAATCTAACAGAGGTCTACGGGGTTGAGAGAAGATTCTTTTAGTATTTTTATGTTTTTATGAAAGAAGGTAAATATCATGGTTTGAGAGGTTAGTTTGTTTTTATCTAATTAAACTAATAATAATCTAAACTACTTTGGTGATAACTTATATGATAAACAAACGTATTTACTTAATCATGCACTACTCCTCAGATTGCTTCTCCTAATCCTTTTGCTTTGTCACACTTGTGATGATCTGTGTAAGTATTTCCTACGTCATGAACGAATTACACGAACCCGGCGTCTATTTAATATTCCATTAAGGCAACACACAAGTAAGGTAGCATGAAGACTAATACAAGGCCTCTAAGAGTATATTAAATGCAATTGAAATATCTTAAGAGGGATCAACCATATCAGGGGTAAGGTAGTATGAAGACTATTACCGATGGTATCCTTTCTACACACTCGGGTTTCCCTAGACGTCTATGGCAATTTAATATCTTACGGCTAGTTTTCTAAAGCCTAACGCGCATATCCATCACAAGAAGCAACATTAAAAGGATCTACAATCTAAGTTTCATGCAATCATAAGTAAATACTAATAGATCTAGCCTTGCATGGCAAATAAAGGAGAAGAACAAGAATTTATCACAATACACATAGACATATTAAATGATAAAGGATAAATGAACTTCACTTGATTAAATCATGTAGTTGAGGCTGTTACAAGAGGGTTTTAACACCCTAAAATGAGCCTAAAGGCTGTCAATCATCTTCTAAAACTAGGGTTCATCTCCCAAAAGTTACACACTAAAAAACTAAAACGGATTTGTATATATAAGAAAACAAGCACGACGGTGTCGCTTTATGTTCTTGACGTCGTCTTGTCGCAATGGTCTTCTAGAGTTTTTTAAGTCGGCTTCGTTCTGACGCCATCTAGAATTCCATGACGCCGTCACTTGATAACTTTGACGCCGTCGCTTGTAATTGGCGACGCCATCTCCACGCACTGTATGCTTTTCTTCAAGATAGTTGGTGTAGAGTCGTAGTCTTGTCCGTTTCTTCTCCAATTGAGCCCAAGTCACGTGTATTTCCTCTAAAAACCATCCAAGTGCTAAAAAACAAAAACAAACGATTAAGCACATAATATGGGCATATTTGCATGATTTAGGAGGTTAAATGACCTCGAAAAAGTGTATAAAATGACACCTCATCACCTTTTGATCCATTAGAGATTGTAACTCAATTCGACACACATCTGTCAATTCCAACCCAAGCCAACAAATTCAAATCCCCAACAAAAAAAACCAACCATATAAGGTCACCAACTTCACCTACCGACCATGTAAGGTTACTAACGTCACCTACCGACCAACAACGCTACACATCATGAATGGCGGAAACGAAAAGGTCGGTGACATCGTGGTGATATGGGTATTGAATATATATAACATCAACAACTTTACACAATCCTAACATCCCTCCGAAATCTAAACAAAAATAATCAGTCACAAATATCAAATTAGGGTCATTTACAATTCAACCCTAAACCCTTTAATTAACACATGGTTTCAACCATAAAGATTCACCAATAATCAGCCAACCAAACATCATCAACATATAAAATTTTCATAAAAAAGCATACCTAAAACCCATAACACCATCTTCATCAAAACAAACAAATTTAAACCAAAACCCTCAAATTTCATAAAGAATTTCAATAGTAGAAAACATTAAAACTGAGATTATCTGTTTGTGGTTTCATGAATTGTAAGACAGAAAAGAGAGAATGAGGGAAAGAGAGACACGTATGGTTCTGGAGTTTTTAGTGGGGAGAAAAGATAAGAGCGAGTGGTATCGGATCGGGTTTATAATAAAAAAATGCTGGATCGGTCGGGTTTTATAATAAAATATGCAAATCGGTTTGGGTTAAAAAGGCTATCAGAGATGGAAAGATCCGATTTTATTAATAAAATATGCTTAAGATCCGAATTTATATTAAAATATTCAAAGAAATCCTAATAATGTTTATATTTAAAATATAATCTTTTATATAATATAAACGAAATTTTTTTCTCACAATCTAATTAGATTGTCAGAAAAAAATTCCTTTTATATTATATAAAAGATTATATTTTTGTGACAATCTAATAGATTGAATCTATCACCTAATAAAAGAGCTCAATTGCAAAACCGAGCTCTCATATTAATACTATTATACATTACTTGTGATGTCCCCTGCCTGTCTCCCCTCTCTATCTCATTTTTTCAAATTTAGTTTTAATATTAAAATAATCTTGAGGAACAGTAAAATAAAATTAAATTAATCAGATATGCATAGTTGTATACACTTGGAAGGGTTTGGTGGAGATTAAAATAATCTTAGGAACAGTAACAAACAATTAAAAAATAGGGACAGCTTCAGAACAAAACACGTAGCAATGAATTCATTAATACGTGTTCTTCTCTCCCCAATCCTACACATACATAACAAAACCCACCAACACCCATCTTAATCTTTCACTGATCCACCGCTAAAACCCACCAAATCCTGCTACTCTTTCCTATAAAAAATTGGAACCAACCATGTGAGATCTAATTGTTTGATTTTGTTTTTGTTTCTTTGTTTTATTTTTTTTTTCAAGGTAAAGGGTTTTTGTTGCGAAGATTATGATGATACCATGTGTTGCGTTAGCCTGTTGGACATGATCGGGTATTTCCTCAAATTCAATTGATGAACAAAAAAATAGCTGTTTATTTTCTTATGAACAGTAAGTTTAAAAACTATATTCGTTGTTTACTTTTTGTTAATTTTTAGTTTTTTGTAACAAAGATTGATTTTGATTTGTTGATGATTTTCTTGAAAATTTTGGTGGTTCTTTAGAAATATATAGACAAAGTTTTGATTTTTAATATGAAATTTTTGGTTTTGTTTGTTTTTGTTGGTTGTGATTTTAGGCTTGTAGGAAGATAGCTGGGTGTCCTGTTGGACCGAGTCATGGAGATTAGGCGGTCTGAAGCTGTAGGATACCGTCCTAAGTTTTATTTTGGCTTTTGTTGTGAAACTGAGTCATTTGTGCGAAAATGTTTCTGTTCATAGGTTTTGCACTTTTGTTTTACCTTTTAGTACATAAGATGAAAAGATTATGATTTTGGTGAATTTTTAGTTGGTGAGTAGAAAATGCTTTAGTCTAACTAGTATTGGTTGAATTTCGGCGGAATCGTTGTGTTTGGCCATTCATCAGTTGAGATTCGTAATTACCAAACACATCTTCAAATAGGAAACTTAATAATTGAATGCATAAGTCTTTGTTGTGCTAGTTGTTTGTTCATATTTTGAAATTAAAACCGAAAACTATTAGAGTTAGTCGAAAATAATAAGGTACTTGAAAATGATGAGATCATGAGGTAGTGAGTTAAAAAAGTTTGATTTACCATCATGAGTATTTGTTATTTTAATGTTATGAAGACTATTAAGATGCGTATCATGTTTTTTCATCAATACTGTATGAATGTTATTTGTTTTTATAATTGATTTTGCATAGTGATATTGGTGAACATGAAGTATTTCTACCTGCATCCTAACCAACAAAAGAGAAAGCTGGGGGACACTATTAAAGAGCCGTTTTTGTGTTACTAAGCAAAGAGACTCTCGGTTGATGCTTTTCCTATAGTTTCATGGTGTCAAACATTTTTACACAATAGTAAGTAGAATAAATAGACAAGATTTTAACAGGGGGATGTTGAATTGTATGAATATCTGTGCTAAATATTGTAATCGTGTTTGGCTACAGGATTGAGTGAGAGAGCGGCAAGAATAGACTGTTGGAATGAAGGATACAGTGATGATAAGGGATAGGGATTGGGAAAAAGAGCGGGATCGAGATTATGATTATAACATTGACAAAACATGGACATGAGAGGTCTGATTGTCTCAGGTATGGTCACTAAATAATAAAAATTGTGCTCTAAAACTTTTGGTACTTCGAGTTTGATTTTTTAGGGCGGAAAGCAGCGTTGTCGTAATATATGAAATGGTTGTAGATATTAAAACAAGTCAAATGGAACTTTTTTGGTTCTATATTATAATTTGGAAACGAATTATGAGCGTACTTTTTTTTTGGCAGAAGTAAGTAAATGAATAGAAATAAATGAAGTAGTTGTATACCGATATTTACACCATGCAATGCTTTACTGTTGTAAGATCGATGTATAAAGCATTTTTAGGCTGGGTGTTTGGGACTGCCGACTGCATTAACAAACTTACGCAATCAAATATTTAGTATATAATGAAAGAAACAAAGCAGGTTCAATATCCATTAATTCAAAGGCAATATGATGAAAACTTATATGGACAAGAAGTAGATGGTGGTTTAAGAACTCAAGTAATCGATGAAGTGAAGAAACAAATAGGATTAGCAGGCCCATTAATAGCAGTAAGCTTATTCCAGTATTGTTTGGAAGTGATATTGATCATGTTTGGTGGACATCTTGGTAAACTTCCTCTATCCAGTGCTTCAATGGCTACTTCTTTTGCTTCATTCACTGGCTTTAGTGTGTTGGTTAGTCATCATTTGATAACGTTTATAGTATAATAACTGGCTTTTTTTCTTCTAAAGTTGACTTGATGTTGACTTTATTAGTGCAAGATAATTTAGAAATAAGCACTAGAACTTCTTGAAGACCACATAGTTTAAGCATTTTTATGAGGCTTTAGAGTTGCGTTTGGAACTAATTATCTGATTATTAGGACTAACGTTTAGACTGCTTTTGATTAGCTTATTATTTTAGGACTAAAATAAAATGGGTAGGTTGTGCAGGAGGGTAACGAGTCAAATATGTCGGTAGCAAGTTTTTTTTTCAATTTCCAGGTATTTGGATTTAGCTTACTTGGCTCACTTTTCCGACTTTAAAGGTAATCGTGTTTGGATTCATAAACTCATGCTAATAAGCTCACAAGCTGAAATAGTGGCTGATTGGCTTTAGTGTGGGCTGTTTGGAAGTGCAAAAAATGGCGTATTATCTTTCTATCATAACACTTTACACAAGCTTATACATAAGCTTATATATGCTCAAAACATAAGCCGAAGAACATAGGCGAACAAGCCCAAAATAAATTTAAACAAACACCCTTTAAGGTTTATTTTTAAGTGATTGTAACCTTATTTAATTGAAATATTTTTAGAATTAGGATTCACGGGTGACATATATTTGAAAAAATGATAGAAAAAATGTCATGAACCTATGAAAGTCACATGATACTCGGGCATTAAGAAATGATTGGTTCCGTCACTAGAAGCTAATGGGTAATTGTTATTTCTAAAAGTTCATTGCATCAGTTATAGTATACATAATTAGTTTTATGTCGAGTTAACAAGTTTCATTCTCATTTAACCCTACTGTCTTTATAGTTTCTGGTCAACATATTGTCATTCAATATCTGTTATTTAACACATAGGTTGTAAATTTGAATTAATGAGCACGTGTAAAGTTTATGAATTAATAGCTTTTAATGGTATAATCTATTATGGTGCAGAAAGATCCATGTTAATGTTGCAACGATTAGACATATGTTGATCATGGGAAAACTACGCTCACTGCTGCGATAACAAAGGTCTAATTTCGACAGTGAAATTTTCTTTTTAGTCGATGTTTTATATCTAAATTGCTATTATGGTGTTAGTTATGTGTTTTCTATTCAGGTGCGCTTTTTTTTGCTGCTATTTTTTGCTGTATTGTTGCATATGTTGTGATATTTTATCTTGCTTGCGTTTCTTTTGAGTTGCATGACTATGCTTGAAGAATAAGGGAAGGCTACGGCTATTGTATTCGATGAAATTGATAAGGCTTTTTATAGGTAATTAAACTTGGAACAATTACATGCTTACATCCCAAATGCTTTTAACTATGACATATAATGCATTATGTCATTTGTTTTTAGCACTCCTGGGTTCAGGAATTAAGAATAGAACTTATAGTTGGATTGGGGATATCCACTCGTGCTCGATCGAAGATGATTTAAGCATCACCCGTAACACACATATAAAGGTCATTCGATATTATGACACTTGATATGCTGCGACTTTTTCACAGAATACAGGTAATCGACAGTCTACGCTTGGCCAAACTTAGGGTCATATACTTATTGTAGAAATCTTTATGAGTATAAAAGTTGGTCAGCATTATATTACTAGCTCAACTTGATGCACATAGCAAGTAGCAAGTTGTGTACAAAATTTTATTATGAGTGTGTGTTTGCTGTCAGGGCATCTTTTACGCCGATAAGGGATTTGTAAAAGTGCTTTATGACTTAATTCTAGATAAAGCTATGTCGGAAGCAGGCCTGCATGTCTCAATCAGTGTTGTTGTGGTTGTTAGGTCATGATATAGAGCCAAGTGAAAACTATTATTGACGATGGAATTAGCTTAAATAGGATTTGAATACATATTTGGTGTAGAACTATGCGTTAATTATGATATTGTGTTGAATGAAGTCAATGGACCATAAGGTTAAATTATTTAAAGGCTGATTTAGTCCTAAATGGAAATATAACCGTTCAAAAAGTATTGCTATTAACCGTGTAGGATGTGGGTAGTCACGTGCGGTGAATTGTTTATAGAAATTCAAACCTTTGGATGTAGCAGATTATGTTGAATCAAAAAGAAAAAACTCATTTTATGAAATTCAATTTAATTGCAATTTGAGAGTCGTAGCTTTAGAAAGTCGGGTTAGTTATGTCATCTATTTACTATGATTATTATTGTAGGATACCATCACTCGAGCCTCAAGTGGTCCATGCTCAGAAACTGCTACAACATATCAAAGGCAAGAAAAAAGTAGGGATTGTGGTTCAGCGGGCGTGGTACAGGGGTTGTGGTTTAGCGGGTATATAATGTTGCATAACCAATTACAGAACCTAAAATATAATGTATATCAAACTTGAGCTTCAAAACCTGACTTTTATTGAAGGCAAAACGGGTATTAAAAAATATGTGTGTCAGAGAAGGCTACTGTTTTAGCCCGATTATGAGTGGAACCGATCTTTTGAGTTAAACCTATTATGATCCGGAGATTAAAGAAGTTAAATCATGTATGCGATTCTTTATATTAAATCAATGTGGTTTTCTACTGTAGGCAACAAATGGAGTGCAGCGTGAATGAAGAACGTAACGAACATAATTTGTCTTAAGTTTGCAAGGTATATCTATTTTATGTATAAATTGTGATGGTTTTTTTGTAGAGAGATGAAAAACAAAGTTTTTTCCTGGATCTGAAATGTTGAACAATGTGAAATCATTTTCCCATTTTTTTAAACTGGTCAAGATGAATTAGGTCGGTCGGGTTAAGTAAGTACGCCATTACACCTTATCATTAGCTTATTATGTTCCTTCAAACATGACTATGAAAGTTATGAAAATTGAGGCTATAATGACTAAAAAAGTGCAGTGGTTTTCTATGTGCATAGATGATCAAGCGGGTTCCAGGTTCACCACTCAAAATATTAATAGCTACTAAGAAACGTCTAGCGTTATTGATCGACGTTTAAAAGTTTTATGGAGGAGGAAGCTTTTGTCCTTTGAATTAATATATTGAGGTTCTTAATGAAAGTTTATAACTTCAGGTTTTAGCTTTGATTTTATTTTTTCTTTAGTTATATTACATCATTGTGTTTTCATCTTTGAGTAGTCAGGATTGAAATAGATGCAGTAGATACATTTGCATATTGTACAACTTAAAATAAGGTAGTGTTTTAGTTGGCCTAAAAAGGATGCATGTTTAGTTGAACCTATATGGACCATATTCCTCTTTTTTTTTTTCATATGTTTAGTATTTTTGTTGCTTATAGTGTGTGTAACTCGCGTCCTGGGCTTTGTAAGCGACTTAGGTTACTGGATACTATTGGTGTGTGAAATGACATGTCTACATGTATAAACTATGATACTAAAATTTTTCGTCTGTAAATATAGGTCCTTAGTTTAACTCATAAGTTTGGATTTCGTACTTTTGCTTTTTGTTTTTGATTATTTGTTTTTTTTTCTCGTGTTCCCCTTTCTTTTCAAATTCTCCTTCGGGCGGATGTTTCGTTAGTTGAAGCAAATAATAGTTGAATCGACTTATTTATTTAACAATGTGTTGTTTTGTAGGAAGAAGAATCACGAGTCAAAAAATTCAAAGATATTCTTGTCTTCCAGATTTAGACTGATAACCTGTGCAATACAAAGACGGTCAGATCTTCATTGTTTCTTTTCATAACATGTTTTAGTCGTGACAATGGTCAAGCTCATATCCGTTTACATGGGGTTGGTCAGTTTGGGTTGTGTTTCATCTGAAACAGGTTAGTACATGCTTGACTTTTAGCTAACAAATCGGTTTAAAATAAGTCCTTATTTCCTTACTATTTTTTAGAAGAAAATTAAATTGCGTGTTTAAGATCACTTCTAGCCTCCATAAAATTGGACGAACGGTTAGTATCTATTCTTCTGATTCTTTATTTGGATTTTGTCCCTTTTATCTTTCTCCCGCGCATACTCTAAATATGGTGATGGCTTCTTTAATATGTAGGAAATAACCATGGTGACACTCCACTCTTTGGTAAGAAGTTATGAGGTTTAGAGTTTTTGATGAGTCTTTCAAGGTTAGCAATATGGAATTTAAATGTTGACTATGATAAATTAAGATGACAATCTAATTTTGGGTAAATAGAAAACCAATATTTACATTTTTCTTATCTTTTAGGTTTAGATTGGACCAACTAGAAAAATTTTGGAGTTCAGCTTGGCATCTATGCTGCCATGAATACCATAAAATGGTTGGACAAGATTTGAATTTCGTCACAACGTGCCATAATCAAATGAAGGCAACTTAGGGATGCTTTGATCTACTTTTATTATGGGATTTGTCATTGGGGTGTTTGGATTCATGTAGTGTGATATGAAATATGACATTGCCTTTATATATTACATAATTTTTTCTTGCTTTGATTTGAACCACTGAATGTACCACTATGTCGAATAAATACATGTGCAATCAATCTCAAGATACCATATATATTTATAAGGATGGATGTAGGTTTGGCTATGCACTGTAATTCTTGGTTTATAGAAAGTTAGCAGAATATAGTTGGTTGCATTTGTTTTTCTTTTGTGTTTGCGTCCTTTTTCCATGTGTTAGTTTCTTAAATGATATATGTACGGTTGTTAGCATGTAACTATTAACAACTCCGTAACGTAATTGTCGCAGATAGACTGCTGCAACAACGTCTTCTAAACACACCGCAACAAAACGCGGGTATCAAATCCTTGTTAGTGAATAAAAGTCAAATTTAACTAGTTTGATCAAACTATTAATGAATTCAGTGAATTTTTTTTTGGAGAAATAAAAAATACAGACAGCCTTGTGAGATCATCTTTTTAATTAAGAACTTACCTAAAAATGAAAGTGATTTTTTTATTGGTTAATAAAATTTACAATCAAAACTTAAACTTGAAAAAAGACTAATTTAAAACATAATTTTTGGACTTAAGTGTAAAATCATCAATTTTATATTTTTGAAACATTATATAGTTCAAACTTTTAATTATAAATTATTACATAAACATCATTAGGTGGTGCCTGGGAACCACCTTAGACACTAAGATTGTTTTTTTACGACGAATTTATTATAAACTAGCAAAAAGTTAAAGAAGAATTACAAGCAAAAGGTACAAGGATTTTTCATCCAAGTAACCCAATTTAGTTTAGATTTACAACGATTCAACAATTAAAAGAAATTTTAACCAAGTCATAAAAAAGCTCCTTACGCGGATTTGTAGCACCAAAAAGCAACTGATTCCTGAAGCGCCAAATTAACCATCACTTCACATAACAAACACTTTCCAAGATCTCTTTCAGCCGCTTAGAAAGCCAAGAGGAATTAAGCCATAGAAGCCAATCATCATAAGAGGCTAAATCAATGTCCTCGAGCTCCCACCAACGCATAAGTTTCCTTCATAAAAGACGAGCCATTGAACAGGAAAAGAAGATATGGGAACCGGATTCGACAGAGGCATGACAAAGAAGGCAAACAATAGTTGAAATATCAATACCTTTAAGGGAAAGATTCAACCGAGTAATGGGAATGACTTTATCCAGACGAACTCTCCAAGCAAACACATTAATCTTAATGGGCATAACTTTACCCACCTTGTGGCGACTTCCTCCTTTGGAAGAATCGAATCATCAATAAGCTAACGAACAAATTTTACAGAAAACTCACCTGTAACTTCTAACGACCAGTCCCAACGGACGGAGATATTTGTCAATATTAGACCATCCATACGGGATAAAAGAAAACCGAGTTGTTTTTTCAGCACCACCTCTAGGAGGTCGACGAAAAGTATCAACCATGGAAGCATGATTAATTTTTTTGACAACTGTTATTTGTTTGTAGTTATCCAAAGCATAAAGTCTCGCGAATTTATATTTTAACGCCAAATCATCTAATCATGGATCCTCCCAAAACAAGGTGCTTAACTCGTTGCCCATCTTTTTGTAAACACTAAGGTTGTTTAGAAGTGTTATATTAAATTATTTTAGAAACCAATTTAGAAATTAGCGGGGAACCATTTTGGAACTAGTTTGAATCAGAAAGACAGGAGATTAAGAAATAAAAAACTCATACGGAGATACAATCGGACATAGTTGCCGGAAACGTTACTAAGAAAGATGTAGTGATTTTATTTAGAAGATGAGTTATGTTTGTCTTTAAATGAAGTTTTTATTTGTGGGTTTCTAGAGGAGAATTGATTTGCACACTCAACTTTTTGATTAGGATACTCCATTGTGTGCATTAGACAATCGTATTATATACGCATCATGCTTTGACTGCATGTACATTTGAGTGTGCAAATCAATAAATGATGTGTGCAAATCATCTCTCTTTCAAAAGTGTCATGTAAGGCGTATTTTTTTTCATTTTGGATTTTTGGGTAAAAATATGTATTTCTTTCTTATTTCTTTGGGGGATAAAATATTTTACTTTATTTTATTTTCTCATTATCAATATAACTAAACAGAAAAATGTTCTTTATAGTGAGACTTGTTATTCTTTTTATTTATACAACATATAAAAGGTGTATATATATATTTTTTTAATTTTGAAATCTTAAAAAACATAAATGCACGTAGTTTGTTTAAATTACTGTTAAGTACCTTTTAATATACCTTAAACATGATCAATTCTAAACTAGACAATTTTTGAAAAATCACACTATAGTAATTTTAAAAAACGCACGCTTTGCGTCAAGGGTCGAAGCAGAATCACGATTTTACAAGTATCATTATTTGCCGCAATACACCGTCGCTTTGCGCGCGTATTCGTATAGTAGTTACTCAACATTCGTTTTACCTTTAAATTTGGCGTATTATCAAGGGATCAGTTTATTTTTTGTTCAACTCAAATAGGAATATAAACACATTTTCTAGTATGGATTTGGCATAACATTATCGAGATTTTCTTTACTATAAAACTTGTGTTCTATTTTTCAGCTCAATCTCACCCGACTTGGCCTATTTGATACTTGGCATGTCGACCTATCGTTTTTAGGCATGTTGCAACTCGACTCAATAAAGAACCACTTTAGATTTGATTCTGGGACCGTCGCTGATTATTATTATTATTAATTATATGAAAGTGATCGTAATACTAAAACCACCAACAGTGTACGCGTAGATATTATTAGGTATATGCACAAATTAAATATAGCATGTGTTAACATTTGTATTTAATGAATTTAAATCAGTTTAAATATTGAATTTAACTATTCATATAGTAAGATTATTAAACAGATTTGATTATATTTACAAACCCAAGCAAATATAGTTAAAATAAAATTATTAGTTATAGTCATTATCCAAACCTAATCCGCCTTTTCTTTTAGAACGGCAACTATATATCTCACAATATAATTACAACAAATTTATCTCACACGTTTGAAGCAGGACTTGAACCCACAACCATTTGGTTGAGAAGCTTCTCACACAACAAGAGATACCATTGAGATAAAAAGGCCGTTGGTAGTAATCCGCCTTTAAAAAACCATACGTACACGGGTCAAAAAAACTAGAACATGGACAACCATAAATTAATATAATTAAAAAGCCTCAAATCAATGTGGTTGTCAAGTTGAGGGATCCGTCTCTTATCTCTTCTTTTAGGAGAGCTCCCCCAGGTGGTATTGATGTCACACCTCGCTAAAGCGGAAACGCAAGGTGTAACATATTAATAAACATCACAAAACATGATAGATAAAAACACCATACACGATTTAATTAAAGTGATAATTATCAGAATTACAAATATCCCGAACATAAGTTTAAAAAGGTACTTTATACAAGAAAATTTGTCTTTCATCCGAACAAGATAATTCCAAAAGATGCGAGTTTTCCAAAGACCATGACATTTATGCAAATGTTTTAAAGAAGTGCGCTAAATTTCCACTTTTGAAATGTCACCTGAAAAACATGATAAAAAACGATCAACTATTAAAAATAGTTGGTGAGCTCATAGGAATATGTACACACAATATAGTTGTAAAAATATTGATGTCCAATAATAGTTTTTCAAATCGCTAATAAGTTGCCAAAGCAAGTCGAGAGTCCAACAATGACTCAAGTTTTCCAAAGACAATTCTCGTTACCAAAAGTAATGTAACACAAACCAATATATGTATGTTATAGTGTTTATGCGAGGCACTACATAAGCGATTCAGCCTGTCCGTTCCAAATATCCAAACAAGATTCAGTTGTATAGTGTGGCACAAACACTTAGTACTATGCATCCTTGTGCGGAGAGTGAGGATGGGTTAATCTACTAATAGCGCTATCCATGAGTACTAACGTCTCAATCACGTTGAGAGGGATACAGTGAGCTAAAAGTAGTGGCGGGTTCCAAGCATCAAACAACATACATACCAAGTTTAAAGTCTCAACGCGTTTCCAAAGTTTAATAAGTTTCACAGTTCAACAAGTTTCAAAGTTCAACAAGTTCAAGTACGTTTCAAGTTCAAGTATGCTCAAAGTTTAAATACTTAGAGTACGAGCATAGCAATTTAAATACGACACATCATGCTTTCCACAGTAAAATCATAAAATCAGAAAAAAGGGCGGCTGTGAGAACTCAGCTTAAGCAAAATGATAATAGCCGAGAAAATAAGACGAAAGAAGCCGAGGAAATCCTAGAAGCAACATAAAAATATCATTGCCTCTTAGGTGTTATAAATGACGAACGTAAATATGCGAATAAGTTTTTATAAAGTTATATATATATATATACTATACATTGTACTTGGTGTTTTATAAAGTTTATAAAATATTAGGGACTAGTTTTGATCACTTTTCAAACATTTACAAGCCCTAATTATAAGTTGATTAGTTTTTAGATTTATATGACTTTAGTGGCCCGTATCTTCTACACCGTAAATAGTCTCCATTTGGTTTTTACATCATCAGAAACGTATTTGAGTCTATTAATCTGATATGTGGGTCTGACCACATCGGGTTTTATGTATATGGTGTCAAATGGCTAAAATATCATCAAGTGTTAAAGCTGGTAATTTCCAAAATATAACAGTCTCGCAAACAAGGCCGTAACTCCTAAACTACATGTCCGTTCGGGTTGGTTTAACTGGCCATGTTTAAGTTAAGGTGTCCTCTACATTTTCTCTTTTTATACCAATAGTGTGTTCTTTACATGTTTTAAAAGTTTTTAGCCATTAAAATCAGGTGTGTAAATCTGACACACCGTTACCGTTTATTTTCTACCACAAGGAAAAGAGGGTAAGTAGTATTAATTTTGTGTTAAATTTTTAATTAGGTGGGTATAATTAAGGCTAATGTACAAAAAGTAGGGTATTGCAAGAGTTAAAATTAAAATGCGAAGGATAAATGCAAAAGTGAAAAATTAAAAATACAACATATAAGGTACCTTTGTAAAATAATAAAAATGCATAGAGAATACAGACTAATATTTAGTCTAAATTCGGGTTCACATTTAATGTACGTTTTATGACGTACACGAGATAACCTATCCAGTTATCCGTTAAAGTTAATTTATATGAAATTAAAATAAGTAGTAGAAGTACGAGATTAAATAAAGACATGAAAAATACACGACCATATAAAAGTGATTCTGAACAGATAATTATATGGTTGTATAATATTTGTCATACGTTTGCATATTGGGTTACTGACCTATAATAATAGACGAGTTGTCACAATATTACCATGTTTGAGGGAATACGTCCTGTTGTTCAGGTCGTTCGTCATCTAATACTCGGTGCTCGCGAAAACTGTTGTGTTACACTTTCGCTTCTCTTCCCTCCAAAACTCGTCTTTAGTTCAAAAGCTAAACTCCTAGTCCTTAGCACTGGGTGTGCATCTGACTGGAACAATAGGCATTCTGACTCTCTGATTCAGTTTCGTGATCCTCTAGGGCACTTGAGTTCATTTTGGGGCATGCAATTATTAGGTATGCTTTTTAATTTATTGTTACTATTCCAGCAGTTCTTGTAGATTTAAATTTGTCTTGATGCGCTAGGAGGGGGGTTTAAAGGTTTATCGGGGGGTGTATGCTTTATGTTGAGTGTGGTTTATATTGTTGTGGGTTTTGCTGTAAATGGCGGTTCATACCCACTAAATACAGCACTTGTGGTTTTATAGTATAAATTAATCAAATTAATTTCTAAAAATTGTCACAAAAATAACATAAAATAAAACCAATAAGAATCAACTACCCACATTAAATCAAACAATCATAAAAAAAAAAATCACCACAAACCCACCATCAAAAAATGCTTAATCATAAGCTATAGTACCGATTCTTGTTCGACATATCTGAATACATTCATACGTTTTTGGTGCTGGCTTCTTTGTCCATAAACGTAATACGCTCTTTCAAGGTGATACATGAGTAGTACTTTGTCGCGCTAACACTGAACTCTAATAGTTTCTCGTCCGATAGTCCAATTAGATCTTCTGGCGATCTCGTACAGCTTTGAGTCTTTTCTTGATTTAAACAATCTTGTCTGTAGTATCCTGGAAATCTTCATTCCAATAAGCTTGTTTTCTCCTACTTCGGCCCAAGCAATGGGCATTTGACATTTCCTTCCATACAAAGCTTCAAATGGTGCGCACTTCACGCTTGAGTGGTAGCTATTGTTGTACGAGAATTTGAGTAGTGGTAGATGAGTATCCCAATTTCCACCAAAATCAATTTCACATGCCATACGCATATCTTTCAGAGTTTGAATGGTATGCTTACAGTGACCATCAATCTGTGGATGGTAAGCGGTACTCATATCCAGTTGCGTTCCCAATGCCTTATGTAATGATTGCAAAAATCATGATGTGAAACGACTATCACGATCAGATATGATTGACATAGGCACACTGTGCCTTGCTACGATCTCATTAATGTACAGTCTTGTAAACCTTTCCTTCTTGTAGTCTTCACGGATGGCTAAGAAATGTGCAGATTTAGTCAGTCGATCGACAATGACCCAAATCGCATCATGTCTGCTACTGGTTCTCGATAACATGGTTATAAAATCCATAGTGATCTTCTTCCACTTCCACTCAGGAATCTCTGGCTGTTGAAGTAATCCTGATGGTTTCTGGTGTTTTGCCTTGACTTTAGAACAAGTCAAACATTTGCTAACATACATAGCAATATCCTTCTTCCTTCCAGGCCACCAATATAAGTCTCGTAGATCATAGTACAACTTGTCTGCTCCAGGATGTACAGAATACCTTGTTGTATGGGATTCATCCATGATCAAAGTTCTGAAATTTCCATATACTTGTCCCCAAATTCGTTGCACAAAATACAGTCTGTCGTCGTCTTTTCTTTCAAACTGTTTGTCTAGTCCTCGCAACATTTCTGCTGGAGTATTGACATCTTTGAAAGCGTCACTCTCTGCTTCCAGTATCCTATCCTTGATGC